>JANHFX010011229.1:0-40914 GCA_027560015.1 Chloroceryle amazona | reverse complement strand
AGAGCCCGGAGCCAGCCCCAGCCCCAGCTCCAGCTCCAGGCAATGCCCCCGCACAGTCCCCAGGCAGAACAGCTACCCCACTCTCCGACTTTATGAAAAAGGGGACTGCATAAACCCTTTATGTCTTCTGTGACACGTTTATAGGCAGAATAAAACTCGGGCACTGTGCGCTAAAACTGGGGCCAAGATTGCCTAGATATTGTTCTTTTAAACACAACATTCATAATCCTGATTACTTGGGAGATCTGTGCAGCAGTCTCTGAAGACTGTGCTCGTGCATTGCACGCTCAGGGCATATGGAATCTGTCCTTTGTTAATGTAATTTAAGAGTGGCTTAAAGGCTCTTTGCCAGCTGCTTGCTGCTCTGCTCTTCCAAGGTAGCAGCGCTTCCTGACACAGATCTGTGCCCTTCCCCTCCACACACAAAGCATCACGCAGCTGGTTCCTTCACGGCGAGGCTGCATCTGAATCAATATTCAGATGGAGAACTAGCTTTTCAAAGTGTGCTTGTAAACCAGCAGATCAGGATTTCACTGCCTAGGTGGGCAATGCTGATTTCAACATGAAATGGTACAAAGAAAATTCAGAGCACCTCTAACAATGCCTCTCATACCACATATGTGGCTCTGCTCAGCCTCTTCCGCTCCCCACCCATCATTCCCTGCACATTAGCATGCAGAGAATGTAACAGCACAGACACACTTAGGGAAAATGTATCATTAATTTCTTTTCCTGTCCATACAGAGTTTGTCTGACCTCTTTTCCAAATCTATTTTTAAATTGCTTCTGGGACTCTGCATGCCAGGTATACCATTATGCTCCTGCAAGCATCTGCAGAATCAGCCTGTCAAAACCTTGGAAAACTCACAGGAAATAGGGTAAGGCACTTCCACGGGTCACCCAGGTCCCAGCGCCAGAGCAGCCTTGCTTCTTCCATCACACACGACAGCTGCTCATCCACCCGGTTCTTAAAATCCCTCCCTAGAGAATTTATTCCTGTGCTTTGCTTTTCTCTCTCCTTCCAAATCTCCTTCCAGTCCCTCTGCTTTGCACATCAGTCCTCAACACCATTTGTGAGTTCCCAGTTTGAAGCACAAACCAACATATTTCCTTTCTTTTGTCCTTGATACAGTACTTTTTCATTCTACCTTACAAGACTTCAAGACTTGTCTCAATTGTCCCACCTTATAATGGCCACACACTGGCTGGAAGGTCTGTGCAGAAGAAATGCAGAGTAAGGTGTTTATCTCCCGCTCCCTTCACACACCTTTGTCAAGGAGCTCTGTCAAGAGGAGGGGTATTCTGAGAAGACTGTGTGTATCCCCCACCTTGGGCCAAACCCCCATTACTGCCTCTCTATTACATTTGCACACCTCAACTTCTGCAGAGCTGTCCTGCTCCATTGCTGTGGGCGGGCAGCGAAGCCAGACAGCTTCAACACAGCCACCCCTCGGCACACCCAGACAACAGCTATTTTCAGCAGATAACATTTTGTCTTGTGCTTTTCATGGATTTATTCACGCTATCCACACCACCGCCTATTTGCCATCAACTCCAGCCTTTAGAAGCGAGACACTCTTCAGGAGGTGCTCCACTGTGTCTAGTATGTACAAGGGATGTGTTTGGGCCTGGGGCTCAGAGATTATTGTTCTGTTCTCATCAATATTTTCTAAAAGGCTTTTTTTTTCCTGTTCTTTTAGGGGACAAAGTTGCAATTAATAAGTAAGTTGCCTAAACACAGCCCTATGACCGAATGGCTTGACTCACACAGCTGAACTAATGCACTGGCTCTGCGGCTACGTCTAACGCATTGCTGAGCTTTCCAGCTTGGTCTTTAAAAACCAGGGATGGCAAGACATGCTTCCTTCAGCTAGAAGGAAGGGAGAGGGAAGAAGTCTCCTCTGAAACTGATAACATATTTGACAGTTATTTTATCTGAGCATAAAAAAGCCCCATCAGAACTCCCCTTTCAGGGAGCAGTCGCGTACCGTACGGCAATCACACTCGTCCATGCTGCATGTTAAGGTCTTTTAAATTGCATGGCACAGGCAGAAGCCAAGAAGATATCTATCAGCTAAGGAGGAAGGCAGCACTGGGTAATTTAATGTCCACTGCTCCTATCTGTAAAATATTTAATGTGTACAGGAGGAATTATTAATGCAGTGTGCATCTGCCTGCATTGTCAGGGGATCGGGCACACAGCCCCTTGCCCTGTCACAGTCCATGGGGATGCTGCAGGAGCCTTCACTTTGGCTGGAAAGGATTGCCATGAATATCTATCCCTGCAGGAGCCAAACCCAACCTAACCCCACCAATTGCACACCTCTCCTCTGCCAAGCAACACCCCCATCTCTGCCTCTCAACAAGCTCCACTTCTCTCGCGGCCACTCCAGTTTCTGTAACGTTTTTAGCACTGTGACGTGCTGTCCTATGTGCTGTCACACACTGTACTCTGCTCGCGGATCCAATTCCTTCTGCTGTATGAATTCTGCCACATAAATGGTGCTATAAAAACTAGGCGGTGAATTATGTACGAAGACCTCCCCCATTCCCTTCCCCACCTTACCAGGCTGGCTCCAGTTTTGACAATCTCTAGTCAGCTCAGATGCACTGACTAAAGGATCGCTGCCACCTGCCTTCGGAGAGCCATTCTGCCTCTCCCCAAGAGGCTGCTGAAGGTGAGATTCACTGTAGTTACTGCTATAACTACAGCTCCAAGGTCGAATCCTTTCCAAGCCCTGCTGGTAACACTTAACATCACAAAGGGATGTGTTGTTGCTGAACAGGCTAATTTGTTGGTGTATTATAGAAACAATCCCCATGCCTTTCCCACTCTCAAGGTCTCAGAAGGCCTTGATTTCTTACAGCCTGAACTGTAATAACAACAACATTTCATTATATTTTTAAAAGGACTTGGACAAAAGGTGAACCCTACAGATAATTTGCTATAAGAGTCGAGAAGTCTCCTGGCTTTGGATACCAAAAGAGAGACATTCAGTGAATAGCTGCAAGGTGATCTCCTGAATGGTGCATTTAGGAATCAAATCTTGTGGTAATTCTCAAATGACAATGGGTAATTTTCAGTGAAGTGAATTTTCACATGGCCGTATAATCACAAGCCAGGACAGTATTTTCTCCAGCTTCCTTTTAGTTATTGCTCCACAGTGAGCATAGAAGGCTGGGTAGCTGTCCCAGCCTAAGTCCCAGCATCAGTTCACATCAGTCCTGTACACACAGGTGGGAGAACTGGTACAAGCTGTAGCTTGCAGAAATGGCACGAGACAGAGCAAAGCCGAGAGGCGCGAGATGCCCGCGCTGGTGGCATGTGCCAGGCTCTGCTCTGCCTCCAGCCCTGGACACAACAGGGGCTTCAGGCAGGGCTCAGGCTGCTGCCCCCCTGACAAAGGGAAAAGAGAGCTGATATGGCTAACAACAAGATGCTTCCTTGCTGGACACGCAGATAATGCGAGAACAATCCTTTAAGTCTTTGCTAGTCATCACCTGCTGTGTTTTTCTAAGGTGAAAATCACCTCAGCTCTCCGTAACTTAATCATCTCAGCAGTAGACA
The DNA here is from genome assembly GCA_027560015.1 of Chloroceryle amazona. NCBI lineage: Eukaryota > Metazoa > Chordata > Aves > Coraciiformes > Cerylidae > Chloroceryle > Chloroceryle amazona. The sequence goes on along the minus strand of JANHFX010011229.1, from coordinate 37,346 downwards.
GCAAGAACAGAAAAGCTGACGAGTATCACTTACCAGAGACTATGACAGCTACCAATCTTTTGTTCCAGGTCCATTTTCATCTTTCTGCCTCATTTTCAGAAAGAAAAGTGGTTGGCAGGAATAAGCAACACACAAGTCCAAAATCTATTGCTTTCTGAATGTTGTACATGGTCTCGTGCAGCTGCAGCAAAACCCAGCCAAAACAAGATGTAGTTTGTGCAAGAGCCAGGATGGAGCTGGAGCTCTCTGTTGAATCTCAGAGGTTTGCTTGCGAGTTATTCCTATATTTGGAATTTTATCCTTGCAGTAATCTCGGTGTCCTGAGACTACCTGGTCAGCACTTGCTACAGCGAGTAACTGTCCTCTCACGCAGAGTTTTAAGTACTTACATAGAAGAAAATACTCACTGCTGCAGAGATTTGTAACCCGTGCTAAAACTGGCCTGAATTCTGAATGGAAACATCTGTGTGTGCAAAAGCAGAACTAACCTGCCAGCAACAGACCCGTCTTCTGATGACAGGAGGACGACAACAAGGTTAGAGAGCACACGACTTCCACAGCCTGTCTGAAGGCAGAACTGCAGCCATAAAGATCCCCCAATAAAGACACAAAAAGTAGCAGCACAGCTCAAGATTTGCTGAGAGCACAAAGAGCAAGGTGAAAGAACAGTCCATAATAACAGCTACGTCCTAGAAAGTGTAAAAACCAGTCCAAGAGACGGTCTGTTGTGAAGAACAACTCAGAAGACATAGCAAGGGCTCGACAGATGGTGTCCCTGGTCCCACCGGCAGCACACAACCAAGCCTGGCTACAGCACCTGGATGCACAAGGCTTGGCACCTGCACAGGGTGGCAAGAGCACGAGTGAGTGAAACCTAGAAGCGTGAATGACTGAAAACTGGTTTGTTTAGAGCAAGTATCACCTCTCCCTTCTACAAATTCTCACGCTGAGCTTTATTATATTAATTTCCCACACTCTTGCACAACCACTGTGCAGTACAAAAGCTGGGTAATATGTTTGGGGATATTTTGTACAACAAAAAATTAGATGAAGCAGTGTGGTGATACTGTGAGCACTTACTGGCATGCTGTACGAGCCTGTGTTCCTGGAGATGCATCTTGTAGACCTTCAGGTAATACTCCAGTGGGAATATTATGCTGAAGAAGGGCCTAGCCTATCTGAAGAGAAGTATATCCCTACATAACAAGACTCTCCATAAAAAAAAGACAACTGGCTTTCGTGCACTCTGGTATTCACATGAAAAGCAGCACTGCTCAAAATCACACGCTAGAGAGAATTCCTCGGCTGCGATACTTTGCATTGGCACGGAGCAGCTGTAGCCAGCTGCCACCAGCTCACCCCAGCAAACGTGACAGCAGTTCATCAGCATCACCCTTTAAAGCCATGCTTGTATGACTGAGAGCAGATATTTAGGGCCTTCTGCAGTGAGTGTTTCACCAGATCTTTTGATCATTTCAGCCTGCCACCTTTGGAAGTTGTCCTTTTAGTCTTTAAATGGAAAAGGATTATAAAAACATCTGGAACTTGAGAAACAAGCCCTCTCGGAAGATGAGATTTTGAAGCCATTTTCTTCCCTGTGCGAACATACCAAAGAGACACATGGGTAGGAAGAACTAGGGCGACCTTGCCTTGCTGAAAACCGGGTTTTCGACAGTCAATAGTGAAAACCATCTCTGACCTAGGAGCTTCTGCGTTGGTCAGAAACCCAGCATTAAAAAGAACAGAATCTTGCCACAGCTAACACAGTCCTATGAATCTTCATTTTGCCTCCCTGGGAACGCAACTGCAGCAAACACGAGAGGTCAAGAGACATCTGATTTAGAAGAATACAGTTCTGTCCCTCAAAGCTATTCCCCAAACAATCCCTTTCTTTGCTGCAGGAAAAGAAAGCAGAGAAACTCCCCTCCCATCATGTTCCAAGAGAATAGAGCCCTCTTAGCTCTTTGTACTCTCAGCCCTGTTTGCTTATCACTTGTGGCTCAGACAGATAGCTGCAATTCCCACGGGCTTTCCAGAGGAGATCAATTATCCCACCTAGGAACAAAGCATCCAGGAGCCACTTAATCACACTTTGCAGAGCAGTCAGAGGAGAAAGTGCCCCATCCCTGGCAGAGGGGCTGGTGAGGACATTCAGGCAGTGTTTGAGGTTGGAATACCAAATCCTAGACTTGCTCTAATAAAGACGTTTGGATTGCTAGACAGTTTTTTCTTTCTTTGCTGAACTGATAGCTATGTGCTGCCTGCCTTCAGGACAAATCGGCACTTGTATGGGTGCAATATTTTGTTGGCAGAAGTATCCTCTCTCCAGGAAAGCCCGATCAAAGCAGCCAGCGTATGCAATGATAGGACACAGACCATTTAGAGAATCAGACCCCTTCCCAGGAGGGCAAGCTATGTAAATATAAAAAGGAAAGAATTCTACTCTGCATGAAAGCAGATTCTTGCCCCATATTGCCAAGGGACTGAACTTAATCACTAATCCTCTGCATGTCGTAGCGGAGGCAGAACTCCAAGCCACAGGCCTGTGCTGGTGTAGCAGGAATATTTCCCTGGAGACAGCAGCTCACAGAAGAGATAAAATACATCACAGCTTGGGAGTGACAAGATTGCTATCGCAGCCTGTGCCTCATTACTATTTCCAACCTTCAGCACAGATCTATGATGCCTTTCCAGGATTAGCCTACTTCTAAAGCTCAAGAAAGTCTCTCTTAATTTACAGCCTGTTACTTATTTAACACCAGAATCACATTAATTGAGACTGTCTTTGGACTAGCCCAGCACTTTAACAGTACAGTGTACTTGGAATATCACGTAGGACTAGAGAGAGTGAACAGAGTGATGCCAAGTGTGCGACTTGGCTTCAACAGAGCACGTTTTAGATACACAAACGCTCTGGCCTCCTATCTAGAAGCATGGAAACTGATGGTTTGTATCACCTCCTTTTTTAAATACTGAAGGGTTCTGCCTCCAAAGATTCCCATGAATGGTCATCTTAATACAATTATTATAATCCCCATATATAGCTTCAAATAACGGAAAGACAAAAAGCAGAACTGTGGACAAGTCAGCCCCCAAAGTTCTGGCCTAAGGATCCCCTGCTTTGCATCCTGACATAAACCTTAAATACAACAAAGTGTGTTATAACTTTTCTTGGGGTCAAAACTATTTTCTTAAATACATTCTTTTAGAACTCAGATGAAACAAAAGAAAGTTTGTTATCAAAAGTATACACAGGCTCCTAAAGACGTATTTTGATGTAAAAATGATTATTCTTCTACTCGCATCCTTTTCATCACCTTGGGGGAACCCCAACCCCAAACCGAAAACCTGTTTTGCAAGAGGTGAGAAGGACAACGATTGTGCAACATGAAAAACTACCGGTTTGTAATTTATTACCAGTAATGACTCTCTGCTATTCACCCTGAATTATTCTTCTAAAGGCAAGGCAGTTAAAAGTAATGGGTATCTGCTTCAGCTCAGAATAATGAGGACACTAAAAAAAAGTATATAAAGAGCTGAAGTATGCGCCAGCTTTGCAGGCAGAGAGATCTGCTCTAATGGAATGGGCAGTACACCGGCAGCGCGGGCACGTCAGAAAAACACATCATCTATCACGCCAGAGGAAAATTAATAGGTGTGAGAAGCACAGCACATCCCAGAAGCGATTGCCCAGCTCCCTCTCAATGACTTACTTTCCCTCTGACCCGTAGCTGTTCATGCTGTCCTCAATGGACTCGTGGCTGGCTTGACGGACGGTCCGGCTGGGCATTTCAACAGCCAGCCCAGTTTCTGTGCTCCTCTGGATGGCTCCTTTGAGTCTCCGACCGTCCCCATCTGGGAACAAAAGGGGAGAAAAGGCATTCAGCTCTCGTGCCCTGAGCCCTCCCCAACAACAGAGCCAAGGAGAAGCAGAGACGGTCTTTCAGAAGATCCGGCAGCCAGGCAGCATTTGCTCTCTCACCGTGTTTCGTTACCCAGCCCAGATTCGGCGACAGCTCCCAGTCATCTCTGGAACAAACCCAGTGCTCCAGCAAGCCCAGACCCAGCAGAAACTCAAAACATACATCCCACCCTCCCTGCTCCAACCATTTGTACCCATTAAGCACGCACTGAGCACAGGGGCACACAGGCCCACAAGCTGGCCATACGTGGAGCTGCCCAGTTTGGGAGCACACTGGCAGTAAGCACGAGCAGAGGTGGTCACAGCCTGACCGTCCTCAAAACACTTCCTCAATCCCATCTTGCTGCCTCAGATTGGGTGGAGCAGTGAAGGGCAGCAGCTCCTGGTGAGGATCAAGGGAGAAGTCAGAAGAAACAGGCCCAGCAGCACCAGAGGTGCTATGAAGGCAGGAGACCTTCCAGACAGGCCACAGCGGAATAATTTGGCACAGCCAAAACCTTCCCTGGTGGCAGCTGGAAGACACCGGCAGTGGAAAACCCAGGAGAGGACTATTCCCCCTTGCACATGCCCTCAGCCATGGCGCAAAGGGAATTAAGTAGGTTCTGGTTCCTCTTGGGTGCAGTCTTCAGAGGCTCAGCCCTCTGAAATTAACAGCTGCTATTTTCATCCTCCATCTCTAGCAGACTGTTTCTCAGAACAAACCATGTTATGTAATGAATATGTAATGAATACCATTCCTATTAATTGCTTTAGCTGGTGTTAGGAAGCTCCAGATTTCATCCCACATACTGCACTCATCCTGAAACACAGCTGCTACAAGTTTCCCGAACAAAGCAGAATGATCTAAATCCTTCAAAGATGCCTGCCCCTTAATCTGGATTCAGGCAACAAACCTCTGACCCAAGGTGCTCCCAGAAGCCCACCAGCTTTTTGAATATCACCCAGGTGAAAAACTGACCAAGCTATTGAGTCTAGAGAACTCAAGAGCCCCAAATAAAAATAAATAAATAAATATTTTTTAAAGAACCACAACACCAAACAAATAAATAAATAAACAAACCAAGTCTTTCCCAACTCTTTCAGAAAAAAGAGGACATCTGTAAGAACCCGTCTAAGACCTGCAGGACGTTGTTAATTGTGTAGCAAGCTGCTTCACCAAAAACACTTTGTGTCTTGGTGTGAACAGGCATGTCTGAAAAAAAATAATCAAAAATCAGCAAGATACCAGAAACACTTCCGTGCTACTTCTCAAATTATACCTCCACTGAAAGACAAAACTTCTCCTATAAAGTCCCTTTTCCTCTGGTATCATGAGGTTTCTGACTGGGTAAACATGTTGGCCCCCAGGCTCTGTACCAGCTGCTGTCCTCACATATGGTGCAGCATGTGGAACCGAGCCCCTGGGGGCTACCAGGACGGGATACGCGTGCTCTGGGTTAACGGTAACTGCAGTTTGTATTGTGTGTGCCTACAGCGACGTACCAAGCACATCGTATAAATCAGGAAGTTACACAGACGTAAAACATATTTTTAATGTGCTTTCAAAATCCAAACCTTCGGGCAAGAATAACAATATAGGCATCAACAAAAGCAACGCCTCATGAAACGGCCTTGCCTCTATCTCCAGCTGCTGCAGAACAGTTCCCTCTGTCGTGCCTCCTACAAGCCTTGTACAGCTGATGGGCTTTGTAGGATCCTTTAGGAGAGCATCCTACAGCCTCGTGGGCAGACTTGATGGTCCATTTAATTTGTCTCGCATCCACCTCCACAAAGAATCTTTTAGTCATCTACTTCCATCAGTGCCCATCCCTTCTTTGCCGGCGCGCTCGGAACACTCACCCCTCTGTGCCGTCTCAGTCCTCACGAGAGCCTTTGTCTGCAACCACGGGGCAAAGCAGGAAATAACAGAGATGTAGGAAACAAATAAAAAATGCCCCTCTGCCTAACTATGCAACATCTGTTTAAGAAAACCTCTTATTTCCTCCAGCTAATGAGGCCTGCTTGGAGACATTCATACTTAGCAGACTATGCACCATATCAGGCAACAAACGAGAGGCTCGGGACAGAGCAAGGCTTTTGGGCAACCTACGGTGCTCGCTGCTTTCTGTTCGCCAGCTCCTGATTCAAGGCTAGAGACATAAAGCAGGAGGGCCCAAGACAAGTAAAGGCAGCACCACGGAAGACAGGCAGGACCAGAGCACTGCACCGGAGATGATTCAGCTGGCACGGGGCAAGTTCAGTGGGAGCACCACTCACAGGTTTGTGGTGCTGGCTTTCCACGAGTGGGTGGTTTTCTAGTACTCCTAATTGCTTTTACAGCTGTGACACATGGATATTCTTATTTTTAATATATATATCATGGAGGAACTCTGGAAACCAAGATGATGGGAATAGTTGATGAGAGTCCTTCATTCCTCCCTCCCCTTCCAGACAAAAATGCAGTGACTCCTGCATCTCACAAACCATCCCCATTACTCTGGAGAAAGGTTTCTCCAGCCTTTTTCTCCTCCAGTTTCTTTCTGCCCAAAGTTTCCCTTAAACAGAAGGGGAGAAGTAACCTGTGCTGGCAAAGGCAAGCTTTCAAACTACTTCAGCCAGAGTCAAGACTGAAACAGGATAAGAGACCAGCATAAGCACCAGAGATGCCATCAGAAATGCGATACAGGTTCCTAAACTACCCACATAGACCCTTCAGTCACATTTTACCTGTAGTCAGCATTTAACAAAAATACAGTGTTTAAATCCCATCAGGTGGGAGAAGGGCAGACGAGGAGTTGCACACCTTGAAAGGGTTGGTGCAGAAAGGAAATGTGTCCAAGCCACACTGCTCATCTGCGGATGAAAACATTTCACAAGCAACAGCAACCTTCTCTGGTCAGCGTGGAGGGTGCCATGGGGGCTGCGCCTCCTCCCTTACCTGAAATCTTGTGCTTCAACAAGAAAGTAAATGATATGCACCTATGCGCGTCCTGGCAAAACCATTTGTCTTAAATCGATTGTTAGCAGTATCTGGAACAAGTAAGAGTATTATCAATATTTTCTGCAATGTCACCAGATTTATTCCCTGCACCTTTTCCAATTAAACAGTAAACGACAAAGGTTAAGCAGCCAGTCGAGCCTGCAATGCAACATGCAGCTAAAGAGCAGATTCTGCTTCAGAATGACCTTGGGAACTGAAATCCTTTGCTCAAATATCCAGGATGAAGATACACAGCACCTTGCAGATGCCAAGAACCAGAAGGGACCGGCAGACACTTTGCCAAGTCCTCTGCCTTGACAGGCACTGACTCTGTTCAGCCAAACACTTTACCTTCAGCTAAAGAATATCTTCTGAGAAGCTGTCCACTCTGGATTTGAAGATATCAAGAGGTGAACAATCTGCCATCAGCCTGTACAGTTCACTTTACTACCTGACATTTAGAGATGTGACTTAAGCTGGTCGGGTTTCAGCTTTCACGCATCAGGTTTTTTAATGCCCTTCCCCACTGTGAGGGCTGCTTTGTGTTCTCACTATGAAGACTTTTTCTGCAGCATAATCAAGTCATCTCTCAGTCTTTTTTGACAAGTTAAACAGACTGATCTCTGTGCTTTGGCAATTTTTTTTCCTGCCCTTGAATCTTTTTAATGACCTCCCCAGGTTTTAAATGCCCTTTTGAGAACATGCACAGAACTGGAGACTCTATTTTAGTGCAGATGTACAGAGAGAGGTAAAACTCAGCTTGTACTCTCATCTTCCCTGCTTCTGCTTGTGTCTCCCAAGACCACAGTAAAATCTTAGTACAGGATTACACCTTGCTTGGTTGCTCTGCAGTCCCTGCCTGTCCCCTGGTATGACCTTGTAGAATGATATATTAAGAAATATGTAAGAAAACACATTTTATGTGAAGAGAGCAGAAAGTCCAGACAGCTCTATGCAACTCTCCCAGTCTCGATAGTATTTACTGTCCTTCTAATGTGCCTATCACCTGTGAATTCAGGGAGGTTTAAGCACGTGCTTGCTGCAAATCAAATGAAAATTCTGAACAGCACCAGGCTTTCAAAAGAGCCTCCTGCCTTTGAGGCTTTTCCTTGGCAACTGCTTTTTGAAATGTGAAGTAAGTTTTTAATCTATTTATCACTATCAGATTTTTTAGGGTCATGCTGTTCTAGGACAAAACCCTTAGATACTTATCACATTCACCCAGATACCCTCCTCTATGAAAACTCAGGAAAAAAAAAAAAAAAATAGGTGTCTAACAAGACCCATTTTCCCTAAATCCTTCTTGACTGGTATTAATTATATTCCATCATTTTGTTCTTTATTAATTGGATCTCATTATCACATTTCCCCTAATTCTGACTGTGAGTGGTATCAGATCAACTAACCAAAGGTCCCTTCAGACAACCCAGTAATGGCCAAAGAGGAGTAAGGTGACCATGCAGGTGCCCTGCATTGCACAGAGCACCCTTTGGAGAGTACCCCTTAAATATTTTTTCAGCTGTCAGCTGCTTCGAGAGGCAGCTCTTCTCAAGGGTGATGCCACTCCTATAGCAGAACCAACTACCACCAAGAACCGTATTTGCCTTGAACTTTGAGAGTGGGAAAAATAAGAGTGGCAATGTCCCCTTTTCCCCTCAAGGGAAGTCACTATTCCTCCTGTCCTCCTCCATGCCAGGCTAATGTGTCTCTCTTGGAAGCCCTTCCTCTCTGCTACTGACAGGTCTCTCCGTGCTCAGGGACCATCAGGCCTTGAAAAATCTCCAAGTTCTGCAATAGCTCATCACAAGGTCATGATTATGTAATTATTATTTCTACACAAAATTATGATAGATGTTCATTGGGTTGATGTTTCTGAGGGACAGGGTGTGCCCCTTTTGCTACCTCTTCTCTCAATCCTTTTTTCCCCCAGGTATTTGGTACCTTCTTTCTTTTTCTCCTTGTTCTCAATTTTCTCCTCCATGTTTTCTCACTTTCCTGGATGCTACCAACACAAAAAGAAACCAGCATGGAGCATGTGCTATGGACCCTCCCATACATTAGAATTAATCGACATTGATTTAAACCTGATACTAGGAATTGACTGAATTTCAGCTCAAGCAGCTTTGCTCCTAAATTAACCGACTGCTTCCAATCACAGAACATGGTGGTACCCAGAGCACATGGCCACGCAGCACCAACACAGGTCTCCAAATACACACCAAGGGTCTGGCAAAACAGCCTGGTTAGCTTTTTTCCTTCCCAAACCTCACCTTGGGATGCAGGTTAAAAGGAAGGGAAATCAATTTGACACTTGCTTTCCATTTGCTTTTGTTCCTGCTGCAAAGCTCTGGGTAAAATAGCATTTCGTAATTTCCAGCAAAGACTAGTCCGAGCCTGAACAACACCAGGGCATTTCTAGTGCTTTTCTTACCTGAGCCAAGCAGCAAGAATTGATCTGCATCCAGCCATACGTGCTGCGGGGCATCGGCCTGAGCACGCTCTGCTCTCTGCCTTCACACCTGGGTTCCTCAGAAACTGAATTCTCTGCTTTGCTCCAAAATGAAGCCCAGCTACAAACCAGTGCTTATGAATCATGGAAAATTGACAGCCCCATTGGGGAAATGGAGAGAAACACATCTGAGAGAGCTGACGCACCCTTCAGAGCATGTTGCAGATCATGTAGAAGCAGAGGTGAGCTGAGGGGATGAACATCTGCAACAGCAAAATGCATCTGCAGCCAACATCCAGGGGTAGGTACCAGGGGCACGGGGCTGGGTGGGACACAACCTGACTGCTTGCAAGGGAGATGTGCTCTGAGCTGTGCAGCAGTTCATGCCAAATCTTTCCACTCTGTCATTGGGTCAAACGTGGTTTCACAAGCCCTTTCATTTCCCACAGCCACAAACCTCACTCTTAAGGTCAAAACCAGAGCTGACTCTTGCTTCTCCACAAAGATCTGCCCCAGAGAAAAGATGACGCGTGTCAGTTTGGGGCTGAAAATGAAGGAGAGAAAACACCAAGCACTCATTAAGAAGGTCCCCAAGTCCAACAACTGATCTTCACCATCGCTGTGGGCAAAAAGTAGCAGTGGGAGTCTCAGCTCAGCACCCTGTGAGACTCCCGAAGCGCTGCCCTTTCTACCTACTTCTTATTTTCAGCTACTGTGAGAATAGAGCCAACGCATTAACTCCTCCACCTCAAACTCTGTCACTGCATTGTTGTTCCTGATGGGTTTAAAAATAAAAGATTGTTTTCTGTTTAGTCAGATACTGAATCCCTACAGACGTGCGCTAAAATTTGTGTGCCATGAATCAATCCTGAGATGAATAAAAGGATCCCATTGTTCGGATTCAAAGGGGAAAAAAAAAAAAAAGTAAAGAAAAAGTCTACCCACAGCCTTGGGTGAGTGTCCAACACATGCAGCAGCCTGGCACACGCGGAGTGGCCATCACAGGCCCTTTTACATCGGTGCCTGTGTTTGGAGCAAGCCGTGCTGCTCTCCTAAGGGGATGCTACTGCTGAGGAGAGAGGAAAAAGGTAAAAAAAATAATACTGGATTGTCACTTCAGAATGCAGTTTAATGAGATGAACTCAATCTCATCATGCCTGGCAAGCTCTGACATCCTGCCAAGTATTCCCTACATCGACATCCTAATGGAGTGTGAATTACGAGCACCTAAGGAGAGGCAGTTTGTGCCGTGCCCCAGAACACGCCAGACTATCATCGCAGCCTGAGTAATCCACCAGAAACGACAGAAAGTGGCTGGGGATAAGCAGGGGCACTAATCAGGCTGTTTGCTTCATTCCCCTTGCCCTAGTTTCAGACACTCATAAAATCACACCCTTTCTTTCCAAATTAAGCACAAAATATTCTGTGGGAAGGCAAAAGAAAAAATTCAATCTGTGAATTTTTAATCTGTGCAGATTAAGTATATCCACAGGGACGAGAAAGGTCAGTCAACCCTTACTGTGAGAGGCAGAAAACAGTAAAATTAGCAACTATTTGTATTGCTGTGATAGCTACAGACCCCAGCTAAGGGCTGGGACACCAACCTGCACGGGAAGCCAAGACACCTCCTCCAAACTCCCACCTATAGCAGAGGCACCAACACATCCACAACTCCTGGGCCACTATGGTATTTCAGTAGCTAAAAGCTTTCTCTCATCCTCACCTTCAGCCATGCCTTTCCTCGCCGCACCGACAGGCAGCGGTCACACCCGTGCCCAGAGATGTGCACATCAAACCAACTCCTTCCTGAAGCTGTCATTTTATCTTCTTCCTCATCACCATTAAAAGAGGACCAAAAGCAGTCACAGGGTTATTTTTAAGTAGGCACCTGGCAGCAGTCTCAGAGGCTGCTCACTGAGCTCGAGACGTGCAACAGAAAACTTCCTCTGCTGCCCTCGCTCGTTACATAGCCATGCAGGGCACAGGAGCTCTGCCAGTCTTCAGAAAGCAACAGCCCTATTTCTAAAGGCTGACAGTAGCTTATTTTAGGTAGGACAAAGCTAACCTGCTGCTTCTTCTTCCTTCCTGTAAACGCTAAAACCAGCACACAGCAGGCTCCCTGCACAGCCTGCCCTTCCCTCCCACCGCAAGGAGACAAAACCTGGGGGAAGAGCATTTCACCCCCTACACCTCTCCCACCCCACCAGTGTGGGCAGGGGAAGCACCAAACCCCATACATCAGTTTTCAGGCTTAACTATAGGTTCCCAGCAAGCCCACAACCCAGCCCAGAGCCCCAACTCCTCAGCTGCTTCACAGCAGCGAGGGTTTTCTCCTCCAGGCTGGTCCAGGCTGCAGTTTGCTTTAAATCCAGCCCTGTCTGTATTTAAGCAGGTCTGCATCCCCAGGGAGATGTTACCACCTCTTGCAGGATGGGTGGGGCACTGGTAAAGCACTGATTTTGCTTCCTAGCCATTTTCATATACTAGGAAAGTGTGATGTATTTTTTCTGCTCCTTTTGAGGTTAAAACCAAACAGTTCCCATGATGCTATTTTTAAATTCTGACCTTTTTGATAATTCATCTATATAAAAAAATTAAATGGCAAAAAAAATTTCTTTTAAAAATGGCTAAAGAAAAAGTTCTGCAACTAACCTGTAGCCAGGAAAATCACTTGGAGAATTTTTCCTTCACTGACAAGAGAGAGAAAGCTAATAACCCCAAAGCTAAACATACATATTCCACTGTCAGTGGCTTTTAAACACATTTTTTGACTAACATAAAAAATGGTTTAGCTTTTCACCACAAGAAAGTTACAGCACCGTAACACTAACAAAAATGTTTGTTTCTTTCTGGGTATTTCATGGGAACTACTTTAGATCTTGATCCAACTCCTCAGAATTCTTTCCATGTCTCTATTTTGTTTTGCAGCAAGATCCAAATAACTTCATCTGACGGCTGCTTCTGCATTTTTATTTTTATAAGAAAACTGAACACGCTGCCCCCTTCTCTCCCCCCAGTCCGCCAGGCTTTGCAGAAGAGTCTGACTAAATGAGATGCCCATGTGCATACAGAAAATCCCCTGCTGTCGTGTCTTCAGCAGCCCAGCAGGGCCACCCCAGCACCGCTCTGGCCGCAGGGCTCCTGGGACAGGCAAGCACAGGACAGCTGATGCTGCACCAGTCACCCCACGGCAGGGACAGACACATCCCAGGCCCTTCTCCATCTTCTGCTGCTTTTGTGCTTGGTCAGGGCTGGCAACTTAAAAACAATATTTTAAAAATTTTACTACAATACTTACAATGCAATAAACCACATCTGTATGCACACATTCTGCTTGCACAGAAATGAAGGGATCCCATCTTTGCACTCCTTGGATTTTGTGGTTTACGCCTCACTAAGAGTTAATGTCCCCTCTTTGACCTTTGCCCACCTGAAAGGTCCCCAAGGTCTATCTCAGAATATGGCAAGTCACAGGAAGTTCAGCTGATGGGCTCAGAGAGCAGGCATCTTTGGCACAGCTACAGGCAATTAATAACAATAGATAACAATTTATTAACTGGATTTATTTAAACTACTCTGTTGTAATATTTATTCCCTAGAAAGCCGGGGGAAATGTCAGACACAGTACTGAGAACCACCAGCACTTGAAGACAAGATGTTCTCAGTTCAAAACTCTTAAACTGTTGCCAACTGTGAAGATCTGGGCATCAGGAAAACACAAAAAGCTGAAACGTGAGGGGCTAGTTTGGCTGCTAGAGCCATCCCAGGGCTTTCTTCTTGTTATTTCACAAGGAGGACCAGAGGTGGAGCCAGTGTGTGGCTGGAAGTCCTCCAGCTGACCGACATAAGTTATGAAGGCCAGGTCTGGATCTCTGCTTAATTACAAGTGATTTGAACCACGGCACCCTGTCCTAATTCTGCTGTCCATCTCACACTGTTAATAACTCTGAGGATGTTGCTTAAATCCACGATCTGAAATATGAATGAGCCTGAGCTGCAGAAAACATCTCATTTTAGAAGAGGATCACAAAAATAAGGCGGCTTCACAAAAATAAAGCAGCTAGAAAGCATCATTGTAAGAGAAGGATGGCGTGGGATAAAGAGCTGCCCTGCCTATGCTTAGAGAACCAAGCCAGGAAACTTCACATGAGGCTGTTGTGCCCTTCCCGATCCCACTGCACCTGCCTGCTCCTGGAAGGGCCCAGTGTCGTGCTCTTCACTCAGCAGCTTGTGGGAAGAAAGCAGTGGGCAAAATGACTTAAGCATCCAGCTTGCAAGCTGTGTTTTCCTGCCGCAGAAGAGGACTCGGGTCATGAGCCTCCTGAAGCCAACAAAACTTCTCAGAGGAGCTGACCCACCGCTCCATCCAGGGGCTTTATAATGCTCAACTCCCGTGTTTTGCTTTCACTCAGAACATTACCTTTAAGCTGAGATTATGTATCAGACCTTTACTACCCAGAGCCACCTTCTTGCAGCACTTGCAGAGTCTGCAGATCTTCCACTTCTCTACCAAATGTGGTTGAAACTGGAAAGTATGTGCTAGGTAGGAATGATGGAGAAAGGGGAGAGTGTGAGGACAGGGCTTTATCTTAAGCAGTGAAGAAATAACTGCCTCCCTCAAATTCACAACTGAGGCAGGTAAAGCTTAGTTTTGGTACAGACAAAATTCAGGGGGAAAGAACTGGCAAGGCCAGATTTATTAACAAGATTTTTCCCTTTTCTTCTGTCCCTTTTAGGAGTGAGTGGCTTTGTCAAGACCACGTGTGTGTGAACACAGAGCGAGCAACGGTCTTGGCACCGTCAATGAGTCATGCAGCCTTTTGTTCATTTGTTATAAACACAATTAAAAAACACAGCCACGTTTCTTTAACAGGCATGAAGCCCCAGAACCCTGGAGTCATTCACAAACTAGAATCGTGGTGCAGAATCACGCTCAGAATAGCATTTGATTTGTGTTTAGCTTGGGTTGTAATTACTTCATCATATTTTCCTTAAGGAAATGAATGATCAAATTCACAAGGAGTTGACTTTAATTATACACACTGCTTAATAACTTGCGTCCATTTGGAAGCAATTATTTGATCCACTGTGGAAGTAGAGAGGGAGAGATGATGGTCTAGTTTCCAGAGAAGTCAAACAATTCCAGGCATTCAACTTCTAATTTCTCCAGACGATACAACTATTGGTGTCAGGCTTCCCCAGAGGAGCTGGCAGGTAGTACCTGTAGCAAATGCTGAAGGAAGGATGCAAGCCTGCACCTTTTCCGCTCCAATTCCACACATCGCTTTATCAGACAGACCCTTTGGCAGCTCCATGGCCACGCATCCCACCGCAGGTGCACTGGAGGGAACCATTTGTTTCCCAGTGGTACAAAACAAAGAAGAGTACGAGGGCCCCTGCTTGCAGCAGGCCTGAGATGCCGAAGCGGCGAGCACAGCGGCTGGCTGCAGATCCTGACAGCCTGGGGAAGAGCCCAGAATCTTCCGCCAGGCACAGAGTGGGTGGAGCCCAGCAGCACCCCAATTTGCTCACTGGTCTTCCAAACCATGAACGAGAGCTCTGCTCTTGCAAATGGATTGCTACACTCATACTGGTTCTCTTGTATGGATCCCTTCAATACAGCCCAAGTGCCTGGCGCTGCTTGGGTGGAGTGAAAGGAGAGCACCCTGCCCTGCCTGACCATGACAACTTGGCTGCAGCCATCTCTGGACAGCTGGAAGAGAGGGTTAGGCTTCAGTGCCCAGGAGCAGGCCAGAAGCAGTAGTATCTTATCATGTGAAGTGGTTCACTGTGACAAAGATATTAAAATGGTAAAAAGACTGGGTTTCAAAGCACAGCAAACAGCCCTGCCAACCATACACCGTAAGTATCTTCAGCTGGTGACCAGTAGAGACGTTAAACATGGATAACACCATCCAACAGCTAAAACCAGAGGTGCTGAAATTTAACTTGCAGACTCCTAAGGAAAAAAAAAAAAAGACAACACACTTAAGCAAAATTTTCACAGCCCAAACCCCAGAGACACACGTGCAGAGACTCTCATCCGAGTGAGAATCAAACTCTCCCACAGGTGGACACGGCAGCCACGTAAGTGCCTCCTGCATTGATTTTCTGCATGCGTAAAACCAGCGCTCAGGTAGAAAAACACCCCAAATTTTCTGAAGTCCATTGGGAAATTCAGTTCACCATTTGTCTAAGCAGAGTATAGAGCTTCCAATAAATAAAGGAAGAAAAGCCCTTTGGTCAGAGCTGGAAAATAAACCCAACATCTTCATCTCTGCTGGAAGATACGGGAGAACATGGGAGACCAACCAAAATATTGTATCTGTCTGATGATTACTGAGGATTAGAGAAAAAAGCCATCAATGTAGCAGATGAGTACATTTTAGGAATAATACTGAGATCTATTTTTTTCAATTGCCAATGACTGGATGCAGGAAGAATCGGTCCTTTGTCAAGGGGAGACAGACTGTGGAGTTCAGCACTGTACCGACTGGAATCTGGGCTGATCCCTGGCAGCGTGTAGCAGCCGCGCACCAGCACAGCGTCATGAGAAGCGGGTGGCTCTTTGCAGCACTGCTACCCCATGACGTGCACAGGTCAGCAAGTTCACCAAAATCCCATGGTTGTGACAGGTGTTTCTAGATACATTTTGTAGAAGGAACAAGAGGCTCTAGAGCACCTTGCTGAATTCTCTCTTTCTACTACAAGAGCAGAAAACAACAGATGAAGGAGGATTAAAAGAGAAGCGTGGACTTGTGATACAACCAGGATCAGTCTTGCAGATGACCCTGCCAGAACAAGAAGATCGCACAAGCATGACAGAGCAATAAGTATCTTTATGTTAAAACTGTTTTTTCACTCCTAAGTAACTGACAAAAAGCCCCACACCATGTTCAAGGGGAACCTCTTCTAAGATGTGCAGGCAACAGTTGCCCAACAGTAAGGAAACAAGGTCAGAAGAGGACACTGAGCATTAACCTCCCTTAGGAAGCACCTGCATCCGCATAACTTCTTTCCTTCTTACACCTGCAGTAAACTTGTACCTTAGAGACAGGGAACTACTGCAGAGAGTCCAGGGGAGAGCCACAAAGGTGCTGAGCGCACTGGAACATCTCTGTGACAAGAAAAGGCTGAGGGCCCTGGGGCCGGAGAAGAGAAGCTTGAGAGCGGATCTGATCAACAGCTAAAGGGCAGGGGTCATAAGGATGTGACCAGACTCTTTTCAGTGGTGCCCAGCGACAGACAAGGGGCAACAAGCACAAACTGGAACCCAGGATGTTCCATGTCAATTTGAGGGGAAACTTCCTTGCTGTGAGGGTGCCAGAGACTACCCAGAGAGGCTGTGGAGTCTGCTTCTCTGGAGAGATTCCAAACCCACCTGGGCACTGTGATTCTAGACCCCCTGCTCTGGGTGACCCTGCTGGAGCAGGGGGGGTTGCACCAGATGATCTCCAGGGGTCCCTTCCAACCCCTGCCATTCTGTGATTCTGTTCTCAAAAGACAGGGCTGACATAAGAAGGCCCTGGGATTTCTCAGGATGGTACTGGCTAGGTCAGGGAAGTACAACCCCACCCCAGCACCAGCTGCACTGACTCACGTAGGGTAACTGCGCCGGCGACTTGGGTGCGCACGGCCACCTACTGCACGTTACCAGTGCGAGGCCAGAGCTGGGCCATCAGGCTCCAGCCTCCACATCTATTTCAGCTGACACGGAAACCAACCTAAGGAGGTAGGACACACAGCTTTGAGAGTGAACTTCAGAGAGACACCCTCAGTCCCAGATCATGACTCAACTGCAAAGCGAGCTGAGGAGTGAAAAAACGGCCCTTCCTCCTCCCCTCCTGCCTGCGGAGTTCAGGGCTCTGTTTCCCTGGCAACAAAAAAGAGCATCACAACAGCCTCCTCACTAGCAAATGGCATACAAAAAAATGTGTCATTTTTTTTTCCTCCCGTGTCTTTTATCACTAGGGAATAAGGCTGAACTAAGAACTTGCCACTCGGCAAAGGTGTTCACAGATATCCATTGCTATTTAAAATATCTTTGGAGCCTTTAAGCTTGTCCAGAGATAGGTAGTAAGGGATTTTAATTTATTAAGTTAAATTAAAAAAGAAACCTTGCTGAAGTTCACCTTTAAAGACAAATTAGAGAACTTGAGGATTTTGGGGGAAAAAAATGCAGCTCATAAATTTAAGAACTGTATTTTAGATTCCGTTAATATTCACTTTTGAAAAGCATTAAAAATGAAGATTACAAATTTAATAATGTAACACATGGGAGGAATTATTCTCCTCCCCATATAAAAAGGCAATTTGTTCTTGACTATAAATTGACTTTCTATTACTGTCATTAAACCAGAGTCATGTGCTAAAATTAGGGTCTGCCCCACCAGAGCTCTGTGGCAACCCACAGCCAAGGACTCATCATGGCAACAACTTAGAAGATGCTAATGAGGTGAGAGGGGCAGCAGCCCCTGCTCCCTGCCAAGGAGCAGATACCTGCTCACTGCATGACTCTGTGGTGCTGCTGGACAGTAACAAGGGTTCAACAAGCAACTGGATGCAAGTAACGAGGGGAAGTCAGGAGCAGAGGAAAACCCTAACCCGCAAGTCAGCTGGGTCGGCATCCTGAAGAAACATCCCAGTCAGTCTGGGCAGCTACTGCTCGCTGGGTTATGAGGTGGGCACTCATAAAAGAGGCCAAATGCATGGCTGGCAGAAGTGGGGCTCTCCAAGAAGCCCAGCTTCTGCTCACAGGTTTCACCACCTCCCGTTCAGCTGTGCATCGTGAAGGGATGGTGGCAAACCCACACTGCTGGTGACCAGGAGGTCAGGCTGATGTGGAAAAATGGAAGGAGTAAGAGGTTTTTGTGCCTGCAAAGGTGTCTGGAGAAAGTCAGGGAGATGTCAATAGAGTCCAACACCATAGAAGAAACCATGAGGAACATGAGTACTTGTTCAAGATTAGCAAAGACTAACACTGGTCAGCACACTCAGGTGGTGTTCCTGAGCAGCAGGCTGGCCTATCAGGCCAGCACAGGACCTTAAGCTCTACGGGGTGGCTTTGATGAAATGTGGCCTTCACTCCATGACAGGTCAGTCCTGACACTGATGGATGACTCTAAGTGCAATCATCAGTATTTGCTTAAAAACTTCCCATTTACCCAAATATCCATTCAAAGAAGCTTAATGGTCGGAAACGAACACGAAAGGGACTTGTGATAACCAGAGCAAATCCATTTGCAAGTCTGACACATGCACAGAAAGCACTTTGCAGTTTCACCAAAACCTGGCTTTAGTCTCCCTGCTGAAGCACTTTCCAGGTCATAACATCTGCAGATGTTTGGAGGTCTTTGTCCTTGGCCCTATTTTGAGAAAGTTGTTATGTTTTGCTTCTGCTCTGACTGCAAATTTCAGATTAAACCATGAGGCAGAACTTAATTTTCAAGTCACTGGTAAATTTTAGTTTTCTAGAACCATGAATGACTCGTACATCTTTCTAGTATCTTGTAAGCCACTCTCCTTCTCAAAGTGTCCTCCTGTTTTATCCCTTCTCCTCAGAAATTTCACTTTACCAAGCATGACTCGGCCCTCCTGAATGTTACACAGTATTTGTCTTTCTGCTACAGATAAATGACTTTTCCCCCTGTTGTATACAACAGCTTTCCCTCTCAATAGCCCCCCCCCCTTTGCACAGCTGCTTAATGAATTCAAAGTGTGACATTTTGTTTTCCACAGCGAGGTACAAGAGAAGCTGTAAACCATCACTGTGAGATGAACTAGAAAACACAGAAGGCAGCAAGTCCTGCCCACCACTCAGCTGCAGTTCTCTCACCAGCACCCACTATACCCTGCAAGGCTCAGCTTCTACTCAACTCAGCAACAAACTTCTCCAAACAACTCAAAATGTCAACTTTAAGAAGTACATACAAACTTCTGTACACAACAGTTTCTCAAGCCCCAGAGAGATTCTCTCCTGATTTTTGATACTGGATGCTCTATCCCTCCCTGGTCACTTGGATGCTTTGCTCACACAACAGTTCCAGGATCCAAGTGGATTTAAAGCCTCAAAAGACTTCCCAGAGCACTGCACAAATCCCTCTGATGTCGCCCACACAGGAGGCTACAAATTGGCACCAGCAGTCATCAACATTTTGGTTTGATCTTTTGGCAAACAAATCCACCCTCTGAAATGTTTGCAGGATGCAGAGATAAAAAGCAGTAACGAATAAAGACTGAAGAAGCTCGAAGGGTTTATTTTTACCAAGTAATCAATACCTTCTGGTAGTCTTCCTCCAGCTCTCGTAATACCAGTGAGGACAGTAACCCTCAGCAGGTTTTGCTTGCTGCTCTACAGAAACCATCTAATTAACCATCATGAGCCAGTTCTGAAACAAAAAAAAAGTATGACCTGAAATTCTTCTACAACCGGGGTGTTTCTCTACTTTCTGAGTGTAGCCTTAACACCCAGTTTTAGCTCCGGAGGTTGAAGCTCCTGCTCCTGATCTGGATGAAGTGGTCCTATCAGCTCATTGTTCCTTTATGCTGTCCACTTCCTAGACCATCCCCGATCTTCAGTAAATGTTCTCAAAATAGGCAGTGAAAGCCAACCTCTAACGCTGAGTGACATCGTCCACAGCTAAGCCAGGGGATGGGAAGATAAAACTTCCCAAGTCTGCTGGGCACCACTTGCTGATTAACCCGCGATGCTCAGGAGATGATGGGCAGATGACAGTAACTCGTTTACTGATCTCTTTTACATCCAAACTCAATTTACCTGACTAGTCCTGCCTAAGAGTCAGCTGAAATGTCTTACCTATGATCTGGTCCTTGGGACCTACTCTTCTCCCTTGACAGCTGGCTATTCCCATTAACTCCCACTGCAATCCAGCATGGGCATATATATCCCAGAGAGAACTGAGCTCTTCTAAATCCTATCTGCTAAAACCAAAAGCACCTCACACAGACTGTTATACTACAATGGAAGGATTTTCCTATCGAAAGCATTATTAATAACCCAGCAGTTCCATTAAATAAATTGTTTTTTCTTCTGCGTCTGTGCCCAAACACAGAATTACATTCGAAGATCCCCATTATAAAGCAGAGTATAATACTAATCCATTTCTCATAGCCATTTGTCCCACGGTGACAGAACATGTTTCATAGTGATACATTTTATATAGATGGTTTTATCTTTGAAGAGGAACAGATTCCTACACACCTCTAACAACAACTTCACTGCCAAGATGAAAGTCACTGCAGACATTTCAGTGAGCACTAATAATTTGGCCACAGCACTGGATTACTTGCACTTCACACCCCAGGCCTCTGATTCTACCAAAGGTCTGGAGCTCTCCGAGGTCCACAGGCTCCAGGAGACCTTGCAGGATCCCCAACATGGAGATGGAGGACGACTCGATCTGCCTGCCCCCCCCAGGCCCTGCAGGAAGGTGTGAGCTGGCTACCTGGACACAAAACCACAGCCCCAACTCCCCCCTTGCTGGCAAAGGCCAGACTCTTACAGATGGTGGGCCTCTTGACAACACAGAGGCTGGACTGGTGGGAACTGCCTTCTGAAGCACTCTTTAAAGCTCAGGGGGCTCTTTAGGTGTCTGAATACCTTTGCAAATAGGGTCCTTGCTCTAAGCACACAACCCAGCAGCAGCAGTTTTCTGCTCTGCTCTTTGTTATTTTTCCATCCTCCGTCTCCTGAACCTTTGAACTACACTGGACAGAGAGGTCAGGTTTCAGAGGTAACACATTCCCAAAGATTCACGGAAATGAGCACCCATGGACAGAAGAGATTTGAATCAGTGCCCCCACCAAAGGAAATGCCTGTTACAGTTCAGCCTCTTACCTGCCACAAGAAGCAAGAGCCAGGTGCCCAGTGAGGAGAGATGCACCAGTTATGCCCAAACTGCAGCCTGCACATTCAAACCGGCCACAGATGATGGCAGGAGCCAGCAGAGCCCCAGCAGGGGTGGAGGTCCAAGAAGGAGGGGTGTCATTAATTCAGCTATGTCTGTAACAGTCCTTGAAAGGCAGGGAGGAGCATCAATTGAAATGCAGACTTCCAAAAATGAGTCAAAACCATTTGAGAGTCCTAGATCCCTTCCCACTCAAACACCATTTCAGTTTCTATGATTTTACAGCCAGATTCATGTATTTGAAAAAGTTTCTCTCTTTTCTGCCAACACAGCACAAAAGCCCAAAGAAACTGGGGGGAAATTCTCACCCACAAATTTTCCGCAGGGAAAGGGAAGTGGAGTGTGCTCCAGCTCCAGAAATAACAACCTTGGAACAACTACACACCATCAGTCATCTCCAACTCTGTTATCAAAAAATAAGCAGTAACAGGAAATAAAGTTACTTTTGACAGTAAGAATATTTTGATTAAAATACAAAACAAGTGAACAGGAAAAAACAAAAAACAAAAACCAACCCAAAAAACCTGCTTCCTCCAATGCTGGCCGTGTCCTCTGCAGAAGGGACAGACAGCAGATGCCTTCCACAGATCCCTACCCTCTGGAAACGCACACATCACAAATGAAAGGTTACAGAACAATTTCACTGGGGCTCCACACTGCAACATTAAGAGTGAACATTCCACACAAGAGCCAAATCAAGCACTGATCTGCATTCAGAATCTCCCTATATCCTGCAGCTTGGCTTTGATGCTCCCAAAGGAAAAATTACATCAACCACAAATCTTTGGACAAAACATCTCAATATTAGGATGGTACTTTCACTTCTGTTGGCTTTTATAGGTTTGAGGCAAATCTTGAGCTTCAAAACACATTAACATACAACTTTGTTTCCCGTAAGACACAAGGGAGCAGATCAGAGAGTGGCTGTAGGCCCAGAGGGCAAAGCACAGCTGGGAACGGTGCAAACACTGATCCTAAACCAGCAGAGACACAGATACTGCAGGAAAGAGAAAACTCAGAGCTTGCTCAAAGTCCTCAACAACATATTTACTGAACACATGGAGGAGTTCAGTACCTCCTTGGAAATTAGAATGGAAGATGCAGCAATAAGAAAACAGAGGTAAAATCGAGACCCAGATCAGGGGTCCCAGAAGAGAGGACAAAGTTGGTATCAAGACACAGAACGACACCCAGCAACTCCACATTACTGAGAGCATCTCCTACATGCTCTGCGCACTGCAGAAGCTGCGCCTTCTTCAGATTCTTTTTGCATCCACAGACTGGTTTTGTAGCACTCAGACTAACAGTTCCAGTACAGATAAAATTTCCTTTAATACCAAAGAGCCACCCATTGCCTATGGGACTCCAGACAGTTTTGATACTCCCACACGTAGCCAAGAGGCTCAGAAGAGGAGTAAGTTCTCTCACAGCATTTCAGTGGGGGACCTGATATTCTGAGTCTGCTCATTAATATTAAAGATGGAAGACAAATCTCAGGTCATCAAGTCAACCAGAAAAGCATCTCGGGGGATGCTCACCTTGACCAAGTCCAAGAAACAGGCCTAAACCCAGCGTCTGAATATACGTCAAGATAAACCCACTTCTGGAGTCTTCCTAACAAACTGTTTTCTGTTACTTAGGGGCAGCCATTAGAGTGTCACAATATTTAGTCAACCTTTTACTTCTACAGACATTAATCATCCACCATTTAACTACTGGTTTGTCATTTACTCTCCTAATCCTTTTCAAATCCTTCTTCTTACTTTCACATCTTTTTTCAGTCCTATTCTCTGTCTCTTGCTAATTACACTCCTTTGCTGTCATAGGCTGCTCCAACACAGACACGTTGAGCCAGAGGTGGTTTGATCACTCGCTGTGATATGCGCCCAGTGAATTGTGTGCTATTGTGACATTTAAAATATAAATGGTTTCTGGAAGATGATTACCTACTTAATTATCCGGACAGCTACTTCTCACTTTAGGGGAGGAAGGGTCAATGACTCTGGTGGTGTACCTGAAAACAACGTCTAACCTTCAGAAAAAGAACGATGAGAAGGGGGAAAGGGGCTTCCATGGTCTCAGAATAAGGAATCCTGCTCCATCACCAGACAGTACTGTTTCCAAAGGGCTGCTATTTGTGATTTTGCCGTGTCCTGAGCCAGCCATTCCTGCCGGTCTCAGGAGACTCTGTCTCCAGAAGTCAGCACACGAGGCCAGCCTGAGAGCCGCAAGTCAGCAAAAGCAAAGTCACATCCAAGTGACAGACACCAAAATGGGTGATAGATGAATGAGACCGAGCAGACATCACCTGAAAACTTAAGCACAACTGAATTATTCATGGCCAAAACAAAGAGGCACTGTGATGTACATGAAAGAATGAGGGAAAGGAAGAACCATGCAGAGTGGATGACTGCTGTGAGGAGCAATGGACTAGCTCTTGGAGGTGCCCAGAGCACTAGAAATCTCAGCCCAAATGTGCATGTCCACAGATGTACTCTCAGCAACAAGTCTGACTACACAACTCGACATCAAGCCAACACCATCCTGAACACTTCCTCTCTCCATTCGCAGTTTTCATTTCACTTCTACAACAACATCTTGACCCATCATGCCAGTGATGCAAACCTTACAACTGCACGTACCTAATACAGAGAAGACTTTACTAAGAGCCTGGAGGAGTAACCAACTCATTCACCCCAGAGGACTGCTGACAGCAGCTGCTGAGGACCAGTTATATGCCACCATCATTAGCTACTAATTCAGTATCTTCAAAGTAGATGGTAGGAGGCAACCAACGCTTCCCCCGCCTCTGCGCCAGTCTCCTGGGAGGTGGCTCGCAGCCTGCCCTGAGGAAAGCGTGCACAGCTCCCAGGGGAGCTGAACTCGCTGCACTTAGGACAGCTCAGAGAGCACCGTCTAGGCATGGTTTGGCACAACACCTCCAGATGAAGGCAAAATGTTCAGCTACATCAAGTGAAGGACCAAACACCTCCTAAAACAACATCAGCGCTATGCAGAAATCGGTTGGACAGATTCCAGCAGCCAAGAAAGACACCGTGGATACAGTGACTCCCAAATACACTCATGTCATGTAACTCCATTAGATCAGCAGCTCCTAATTAATTTAGAGTGCGGATCAGTCCTCAAACCCCTTATGCAATCAGTAAAACATACTGAAAGTGATGAAGAGGCATCATTATGCATAACACCCGCAAGAACTTGCTGTAAACACATTTGGCAGCACAGGGAGGTTCCTTTATGGCATAATCCAATTTTATACACACCTAATATTTTCAGGTTTTCAACCGATTGTCAGTGTGTTTGTAGAGACTGTTAATGAATCTCATTGCTAAAAGCAGTTACAATTCTGTAGCTATTAATACAACGTGACATCAGTTGTGTCAGCTTCCGAGTGAATCACAGTTGCAAACTTGTAGGTGTTCGATAGCTGGTTGTCAAGTGGAAATAGAACATTGTTAAATATAATCCAAGTCTGTCCTAGTTTTGCAGCTCTTTCCCCTTTCTGCACTGCAGCCTTAGTGGACTGAAAACCTGCGGGTATGAAGAGATAAGCACAGGAATATCAAGAGGAAAAAGCAGGGTGACTATTAGACCACTAAAATCAGGAAGTTTTAAAATGTTCACTTTGAACTGCAATTTCCTCCCAAATCTGATGACTGTGAGAGTTTGAGTAGGTCACAATCTTTTACAATGCCTAAACCTTGTAAGATGTACTCATATCAAGATGTTAAGCTTCCCCCCGTTACAAAGTGAAATAAAAGGCTGAGAATCTTTCCTCACATAGTAGCTTAGCATTAGAGCAGCCAAAATACAGTTTCCAAACCACTTACTGACTGTGAGGCTAAATGCTATTGTAATCTGTGTTACTGACACTTGCAGAACACTTTTTCATTAACAAAACTCACAGAAGCCTGGGAAATTATTAATAAATACACATTTTCAGGTCATTATGTTGTCACTGCTTCAGGATTCACTTTGGTTCACTTTTTACCTCACGCCTCCCAACATTTTCAGGCAGCCAGTACCCCCTGTACGGGTGATCTTTGGACACCCAGTCTTATGGCTCTAGGGGAAAGGTGCTTTAGGAAATACACAGCTTTATAGATTTAAGGAAGTAAAACAAAACTACAGCCTGAAATAGGACTTCCTGATGCTCACAGTCAATCTGTCCCCCAAGCTTGCTGGCTGTCTGCACCAGATGGCTTCAGTGAACAGTCTGAAAACAGAGAGTCAAATTCACCAACCAAATGGACTCTGGGTAATTTGCCTGGTGTTATTCCTACAGTAGCAAGCCAAATTTTGCCTCAGCCGTCCATGCAATATTTCATAGAGCTCTCTAGTAGGTAAGCCAGACAGTACTGAGACAGAAATAGAGAAATATTGAAACATGGTGCCAGGTTTAGAGGCACCTGGCTTAAGCTGGGGCTTGGGAAAAACTGAGCTTAGGACGTAGCAGCCGTCTCCTGTCCCAGACCAGTAAGAGAGTTTCTGCAGACACAGAGCAGGCAGGTCACAGAACAGACCTACTCCTGCTAGTAGGCAGAAACTAAGTGGAATTTGGGGGAAACAGGAAAACCAGGTTCCTAGAAAGATAACTTGTGACTCTGACATCACTCAAAGCGCCCCGGGCAAAACAGGAGAGATGAGAATTATTGTTATGAAGCAGTCCAGAACTGGGTCCTGAAGAACAGACATGAAAGTCAAGTTCTGCTCCTTCCTCTAGTCTCAACCTGCACTTTCTTAAGTCTCACATTTATCCTCTCAGTCCCTTCAAGTGAAATACGTTAGGCCAGATGTTAAAATCACAAGCACTGGGGTTTGTCATACGTGATCCTCTTATGCTATGGCACCAGTGTGTGAGAAATCGCTGTGCACACACATACCCCGACTGCACACAAACAGCTCGTGCAAAAAAACCCTTCGTTAAACGGCTGTCTCTTTAGCCATGCAATTTTCAGAAGCTATGTATGCACAATAACTAAACCAAGATCTCTCTACTGCTTTCACAAAGTACCAAGCAGGAGAAAAATATGTGCTGGTGGAAGGGCCACGGGCTACCATACAGAGAACATCTTTATTATGTCTTGCCAAAGCTCTAGCTTATCAATAAAACACGGAGAACAGCTTTCTCTATGTCAAGGGAAAAGAGCCAATAAACATGTGTTGCCCACACAGCGGGGAAAAAAACCAACTCATGATGCTAATTTTGGAATACATCACCTGGTGGAAACACAGAAAGAAAAGAGGGGGAAAAAAACCATAGGGGGAATACTACTGGGACATTGTTACTGCAGAGATAGAAGCAGGAATTGAAATATTTATAGGCAGGCCAAACCCATTGATCAAGCCATGAATGAAAGCAGGAGCAATCCATGGATGACACTCTACCCAAGGCCCTCGGGCTGCTGTACAAAAGCAGCCCATGGTCAGCAGCATCCAGAGCAGCTGATGGCTCCTGCAAAGGAAAGGGAGGAGGGAGCAGATTGCTGTCAGCTGCAGACAGACATCAGCAATGAGCTTTCTCCAGGTGGAAAGGATCGGACCCAAAACACGACTGGAGAGTCTTCACGAGCTGAGCGATCTCGGCACCGCCTGGCACAGGGCTGCGCGGCAGGAGCGCGGGTGCCTCTGACGGCAGGCACAGAGCAGCTTCTGCAGCGAGCTGCCTGAACACAGAAAGAGCCTCTCCAGCGCAGCAGAGAGCAAACCCAGGTGCTTTCAGGCTGAATTATGCGAGCCTTCCTATGCTAAAAGAAGGAATACTCGCCTCTCTTCCACCCTCAGCCCCATAACCAAGAGCAGCCACTGAAGAAGTCCACACGAGCCGTACCAAGGCACTCCGAAAGGCCCCAGATGGAGGAAGCAAGTACAACGGTGACAGCATGCACTGACACTGCAGTACAAGAACGGGTGTCATGGGATGCTAACGTTGCCATGGAAATGTCCTCATACCGCCTAACATTTTGACACTGTCTGTTTTGTGCGAAGCAGCACCGACGTGGCAGCCTTGCAAAGCCTGCATGAAACGGCTGTTAAGAGTTTCACCGTGGTTATTACTGCAGCCGGCAGCCAATTCAAACTGTCTGGGTGTTGGATTTTGACCAATCTGGCAGCTCTGCTTTCTAAAGTGCACGAGGAAGCTTTTAACGGACACAGTTCCATAAATCACCCCGATTTAACACACACTGGCTGCCAGGCTGAGCACTGGCTTGCACACCTACTTCCAGCATTGCTTGCCCTGCTTTTTCCAGACCAGCCTTTTCAAGGTTCCTTCATTGAGTTATTTGAATTGCAGAATCCAAGGGCGAGTCTGCTCACCAGCTCCTCTGCTCGAGCTGGCTTTGCAGAGCCTCAGCCCCGTGCTGGCAGGGCGGTGAGGGGATGTTCTGAGCTGCTGAAGGCAGTACGACCCCAAGCCCCATTCACTTTCAAACAAAAGACACCAAAACTCCCCAGCATTCTTGAAAATGCCCGACTTCGTGTATTTAAAACTAGCACAGGCTCTTGCTGTCAAAGTCATGGTCTTTGCAGAAAGCCTGCTTTTATCTCAAGGTCCATCAGGTAATACCAGCCAACCTTTCCCTGGTTGCTTACATTGAAACAAAAGTCCTAGATCTGGAAGGGATGCAACTGTGGACTATGTGTTTCACAAAGGTGGATGTACAGGGATCAACCCACACAAAAACATCGTTTTTTGACAAATGTACCCAAATCACCATTGAAATGTAACATGGGCTTGGAACAGCAATTCCTGGGATTCCTTTGGGGGGGGGATGGACGGGACGACAGGACACACACACGCGGATGGACAACATGGGCAGGACACAACTGGGGGGAAGCAGAATATAGACAAGCCTCAAAATTTAGTCTTGACCACTATTTACCTTTATCATAAATTTAATTAAAACCACTCTAAAGGAGAAAGGGCTCTGGAGAACTGCCACAGAGCAACTGCTCTAGTCCCACAGGCCACTGGTGAGATTTCATGGCAGGTAGCAGGGCTTTGGCCAGAGGGACAGCAGCATGAACTGAACATGAGAGCCAAAGGAAGCTACTGTGTCTGATTTGTCACGGTATCACCCTGCAGAATCCAACCGACTACAACAGCAGAAGTCTAACGGGCATTAGAAAGAGGGAAAGCCTTCTCATTTATTTTCCTGGCAGTCTGATTAAACCCCAAATATGGATATAAAGCAGCAACCTTAAAATCTTGAATCAAATTTTTTAACATTTCACTAGCACTGTAATGTCACACATCAAATACAAGAAAGGAAAGGTAAATAGTAAAAATAAAAGAAAAAAAACACCCACCCACACAATCCTTCCAGGATGCTCAGAAGTGCTAAATGAGGAGCTGGAATTCTAACTGAAAAAAAAATAAAATCTTAATCTTCTTAGACATCTTGGCTGCAACACAATTAACATGTTTTCCTTCCATTTGGCAGGGCACATTCCCTGCTAGCTGTAAATATGCACACCGCTGGTGGGCAGCTGGCAAAAGTCCCACACTGCTGGGGGAAACAAACAACTGTCAGCGCTGGGGGAAGCATCAGCCTTAGCCACGCTGCCATGGGGCAGAGTGAGGGGCTGGCTGTACCCAGACACGCGTCTGGCTATTGGTGATGCTGCCACTTCCTTGCCAAGATGGGTCATTCTGCAGGTCTGAGCTGTTGCACCCGAGCAGATGGTTCCACTCCAGACAAGGATAAAAATCGTGTGTTCCTTGGGGAGGGAGACTGTAACAACTTAAATCTGATCTGTCACCAACACCAAGTACCATTAATCAGAAGTATCTTTATTCCAACCACTAACTGTGAATGACACCTCAACAGTCCCTTGACCGAGCACTGCAGAAAGAGGTGATGAGAAGATGTCTGGTGAAACAGACCACTCCAGGTGCACAGAAAGAAAAGATTTTCAAGGATACTGCACTTCACCCATGGATCCTCACAGCGGATCAACTCCAGCCGCCAAATCACCCACAAAATGGCACAGTATTCCTGGAGCTCAGAGGACGAAGCGCCTTATCACAGCCATTCACCCACCTCCCAGTCTCACAAACATCCCAGCAGCACAGGTCTCACTAAACAACAACTGCAACATTCAGACTGATACCGATGGGATAAACCAGCTCACCCCTGCAAATCAATGCAATGACATTCAACAAAGGCACACATAAAAAGCAGTAACTTCAGAACACTGACAAAATTAAATGCAGAAAGGCAGCAGTCCTGCAGAGAATGATCTGGAAACGGGCAAGGATCATACCCTTAACATGAGCCAGGAGGGGGGACACCCCCATAAATGCACACAGCGCTTTGTAAGAACACTGCACTCAAAGTGGGGGCCCAGGGTAATCCTCCCCACTAAGAGCCAGGCAGCAGCCAAAGCAGTGTCCACACTACCCCTCCTGCTGGGTCCCAAGTCCAGCAACAAGGCCAACATGATGCTTGGAAAACTGCTCTAAGCAAGAGTGCAATCGGGCTGCTCTGGTCCAAAAAGCCAAGGGAGGGAGCGGGATGCCAGGGACTGGTTGTGATTACAGTCATTTCCTGGCAGGGGGGTATTAGCACAAGGAAGAACGGTTTTGTGATGTGAAGAGCTGCTCTGAAGACAGCAGAGATCAACTGTCTACCATGTTGCTGGGAGCAAGAAAATAGTAATATACTTAATTTCCATACAGAGTTAGGGTAAATTTTAAGGTAAACTGCCCTTCTAATTCAGAATAGGTTAGTTACTTGGGGAGCAGACACAAGTGACTCCTCAGGACTGCTTCTTCCTCTACATTCATAAGAGACAGCAGCACAAGTTCCTTTTAGTCATAAAACAGTTCTGAGAAAAAAAAAATTACATTTCCTTCTGTACATGCTGTACTCCCCAAACTGTGGAGCACTCAAAACACTTTAGACTGGCTTCTTCAAGGCTGCTCGAGTCCTCTGTGCATTGGACAGGGGTGATGGAACACTCCAACAGCACAAAGCTGAAACATTATGCACCACAGCGATGTAACTGCAGCTGGGCTTGGTTAAAAGGTAGGGCTGCTGAAGTTTGGCTGCACCAGGGCTTCCCAGCCTTTACACGCCTGGTGTTTTGCAAAAGCAAAGCCAAAGGTGTAACTTCAGTGTAGATCCCACAGCAAGCACAGCTTGACAGCGAAAGAAGAGTGCGTCTAATTTGTGCATGTCCTCACCAGACGATCTCAGCAACAGCACCTTCCGAGGCATTGCTTGGGTTTCAGGATCCCTATCATGACACACATTCCCATACGGTGCAGGGTGATTTTCACACCCTCCCCAGAAAATAAAACCAAACCTCAAAGGAACATCATTTGGACGGATGGATATTCAAATGGCATTGAACAGTTCCGCAGAAGACCAGAAATCCTTATTCACCTAAGTGCTTCATGACAGATGTCTGTGGGGAAGAGGAGAAGCTGGCAGGGCTGAGAAGCCTCTATGAGCTGGTCTCACTGCCCCACTAAAGTACATTAGCAACTTGCAGACCGCTTCCTAAATTAAAACATTCACATTTCTAATCTAACCAAAGGCACTCAAATATGAGCAGATAGTGCTTCAGAAAATAATTGCACAGATAAATTATTCCTCAAAACAACTGCTCCAATCAAACTTAATTCTTCACTACACAAAGCAGACACTATATTCTGTCAAACAGAAATGTTGAAGCAAAGTAGTTAACAGTATTTCACCACTTGTACTGACGTAGGAATCTGACAGAGTAAAGATAATTTTTTTAGCCTGGAGAACAGAGTGCTTTTGAATTAATAAATGTTGCATTAGAATTAACTTCACATGAAATAGAAGCAGTAAGAAAACAGCCTCTCCCTGATAGAGAGCTTTCCAGGGACAGACTCCTCTATTTGGAAGTGAACTGACAGCAAAATAAGAGCCAGAGATATCCTTGCCACATGGCTGGCAGGGGTCACATCCATCCATCCCTCTACATCTCCTGCACACAGGGCTGGAACGTAACGTCATCCTCAGAGCACCTGTAACAGCAGGCTAGAGGCAGCCACCTTTGAGGGAAGGGGACAATACCTCTCCTCTCCCCGCATCCTACATCATTTAAAACATTTCCCCAGACTGCAGCACGCACCAGCGTGAGGCACGGGTGGCTGCTCCAGGTTGGGATGTTCTGGACGACTGCCAGGACACTCCATGGGAGACGGGAGCGGGTGGCAGCTGGTGCCCCAGGAAGGCTGCCCGCCACACGGTGCTGACCAATACCACGTCACCCTTCCCCTGCTCTCTCCCATCTGTCTGACCGTACCCATCTGGTGGGTTTTGCCATGGACTGTAAGCTCTTTGGGACACAAAATGTCATTTTGCTTCGCCTTTCTACAGGCACAGAGTGAACTTGGCCGAGGACTATGCCTCTCGCGTGCATCCACAACACCAAGAGCAACACAATCGAGGACAAGGTTTCAAATCCCTTGTTCCTAGTGCTGACTCATTCCCAGGGCCCCTGCTCTGCTCTCAGACAGCCACAGGAGAAGACAAAGCCATCCTCTGTAATTGCACTCCACCCATCACACATGCAGGCAGCGGATCCAGAGAGCAGCAAGCTGCCTTTGGTGCACAGGAGACATCAGGAACAGCACGGCCTGTTCAGCTTTGCCCCGGCTCGGCCCTGTACGAGTCAGTCATTGCATTTATGATCTGGATTAATTTATGACTGGGTGCAAGATCAGGTTACTATCCACAGCATCATCTTCTAGGCTATGGGTGTGATTCAGTTTCCTCTGATGAAAGACTGACTGGACAACAGCCCTTCCATAACTGGTCTCATTTTTTATTTCCTTTTAATCCATTTAGGAAACAAACATCTGCTTACCTAGAGCTATAATGTGCCCAGCAGGGAGGGCAGCATTTCCTATAATCACCAGGATAACCTGTGGCCAAGGATACAGCTCTTGCTGTGCGGAGAGCGGGACAAGCCATGGCCTTCGCTGCCTCCCGCACCAGCCAAGAGAGCTGGCCTGGTGCACAGCAGGGATGGGGCTGCGGGCAGACTTCCTGTGTACTTGAATATTCCAAGACTGATTCCAATTTGTCCTGCAGCATCCCTGGGGTAAAGGTTGCCAGCGAGCCCTGGAGTCTTTGTAGGGTTACAGGGATGATCTATTTCATTTGTAAGAAGTTAGCAAGAAAGTTAACATTCCACTTGTGTGAATAATTTCCCGTGCCCCTAAATGTTTCCCACGTGAACACGGTTACCTACCAACCAACCAGCAAGACCGGTCAGGGGCTTACCACATTTCAAAGGGAGCTTTGGATGAAGCAAAGATACCTTAAAATCAAAAGGAATTAACATGCTTGATATATACACATTTAAGAAAATATACAAATGAGCTGGTTCAGACTCAAACCATCATTTTCTTTACAAATCATAGGTACCCCAACCCAGTACAGTGCTGCAACTGAGAAATATCCATGGCAACATGAAAACACACATAGGGGCTCTATTTAATAACTTTGTGATGCTTTAAGGTTTAAAATCATAGAGAAGTTCAATGTTTAAAAATATAGAGAAGTTCAATAGATAAACCCTAGAAAAAAGTATTCTAAACTACACGTCCACAGCACATTCTCCCACCCCAACTTTTTAACTGCTTTTACCAATCCATTAAATTAATATTTCACATAGCTTCTCCTCCAAGCAATTGATCGCAACACAGCGCATCTGCCGCCACTTGACAGCGTGTGAAAGCAGCAGCCCAGGCTGAATTTTATCTCTAACTCAACTCTTTTCTGAACAAGCAGCTGACACAAGGAAGGCTTTACCGTCAGTATCTAGGAGACATTTTGACTTTGGAAACCATTTTCTCTCTGCCAGCTACTTGGTTCCAGCTGGCCGAGACACGATTCGATTCTGCCATCTCATAGGCAGGGCAGAGGTGTGCCAAGGGGGACTGTCCCCATGCTGGGGTGCTGACCCGCGGGACCCTAACATGTCCCTCTCAGCCATTCTGTACCTTCTGCTTCCTGATCAAAGCCTCTCTGCTCTCCATGCCTGCACAGGTCCAAGATCCCCACAAGGAACACGTGGCGTTTCCCCTCATACAGATGCTCCAGCTTTACCTGGACTTGAGGGGAGCTGCCTTTGCAACATGACCCATGACCCGAGTCTCCCAAACATCCAAACGTGCATCCCTGCCAGTGTAAGTAGGCGTCCTCCCCAAGGAAACCAGGACATAGGACAAAAGGGAAAGGAGCTAGTGCACAACTGCATCTCACCCACCAAAACCATGGAACGAGCACACACCCGGGCCTCAGAAGTGCTCCTGGATCCTGCCATTTATGTGCAGGAGCCTAAGGAAACCCCAGCCCCTTCAGCAATTTTTGACATTTCCCTAACTGTGTTTCTTTAGTCCTTGTCCCCTGCAGTACAGAGGGTCCTCATCTGGAAGCTCTCACCTTTTCAGAGCCAAGGGCTGCTTCCAGCTTCACATCTCCCAGCAGGTCCATCGCCATTACACTGACACTCCCTGCTACTAAAACACCTCCTCTCTCTTGGCCAAAGCTCACTGGGCTTTGCATGCACAGCTCCAAATCAGTTGCCACCGCTCTTCACCAAACTCTCACTTTCTGTTCTGCTCTAGCCACAATTCCAAACTTCATGCTTCACACACAGAGCAAGTTAGTTCTCCTCCATGCCGGCAAACACATCCTCTTTAACCTCAAAGACATCCCTCATCCGGGACTGAGTAGAGCTGTGGTAAGGCCACTGTCAGTCAAAGGTGGTTTTCATACACCCCATTCCATGATCCTGCAATTCCAATTGCAAGCTGCACCCAAGACTCCCAAGCTGCCTGCAAGGCAGGGCCCCACAGTCACGGATCCTCAACACCCTACTACCAACCCACATGCACTTGCCCCTTGGCAGTTCAGCTCTTGGCATTTTGGTCCCTTCCAACGTGTTGCCACATGAATACAGACATAGCGAACGGCTGATTGCAGCCAATGCCAAGCACAGGACAGCTTAGATTTGTCTTCACAGTGTTAGAAACGGGCACTGATTTAAGGCTCATATTTCCAGCAATGTGCCTGCAAAGAGCGTGTGATTGACTTCTACCTCTTTTTAGTCTACTACTCCATAACTGAAAAATTCTCAGCGCTCAGGATAGACATTTGCATAAGTTAAACCAACAATTATGATGATAATAACCACAGTTTAAAAATCCTTAACTTCGCTGACATTGCTGGGGACCTCAGTGGAGCAAGGATAGTGGCACTCAGCCAGCAGGAAGGACAGCAGCATTACCATGCCGAGATCAAGAGAGTTATTAACCCAGAGTCCTCACACGACTGAGTGCAGACAGTAATTCCTGTTATTTCAAAGCCCCACTGCAGCTTACTGGTGAACAGAGCTCAGTGTTTGCTCAGAGCATCCTCTGTGTATACGCAGCTGAGGAATGAAAAGGGTATTACAACAGAAGAGCGAGTGCAAGTCCACATTCACCTCCTTGGAGAGACAGGCACACGGCTTTATTTGCCAGAGGACACATCTGAAGCTCAGTCACCCTCACTATGGGATGATGAGCTGTAGAAGCATTCAAAAAAGATCTGGTTTCTTGCTCCAAGTCCTATCTCTGTCCTGCCTACACTGGCCTCCCGCTCCTAGGCACTGATATAAGCCAGCATCATCTACATCCACTTCACTGCCGGGAACTCAGTCCAGGCATCCCTGGCGGTGTGGCAGGCAAAAGAGCTGTAGGAGATGAGAAGTGTCTTCTGACCTAATGTCCAGAAGGTGGGCAGCAAAGAACAAAAGGCCCGTGGCAAAAAAGGAAGCATTCTATAGGTAAAAGCATTTTTCAAAAGCAGAGCCATTTTTTCAAGACTAAAAGCAGGCAATACTGAAACCCAGCTGTCTCGTTAGCATTGGCCAAGCAAGGCTAGCAAGGCTTCCACATCACCACGGCTCTCAGCACAGGCACTCCTGCAAATTTCCCTTTACACTCCTCCCACCTGACCCACCTTTAGTAACCTAAGCAAAACACCTCAAGAATCTTTCTTGTTTGTAGATTTGAGCTGTCATTAGGGCTGCTTTCCCCTTCCAGAGGAAAGCATCAAGATTGCTTTAAGCTTGGCCATCCATCAGCTCCTCTTCTTTTTCCATAGGATGACTATTGTCTTAAAGCTGTGGTTCTCCGCTTCAAACAAAATGGATGATGTGTCCGTTTGAAATAGGATTGTTTACTTTGCCAATCCTCACGAGACCAATTTTATTTTCTTTCCTGCCATCTCCTGTGGAGAACATCTTACCGAGCACAGAATTCATCTCCCTGAATGAGTTCTCAAGATCTGTTTCTTTGACAGAAATCACACTGCCACCAAAACTGGGCAGAATTTCTCTCAATTTCAGGAGTGCGCATGGGTACGAACAACACAGAATCTTATCTGGCACAATTTCAGCATTTCTTTTATCACTTCTCTTTCGCGACATCTATTTTTTGGGGAGAAAATTACACACGTGTAGTTTTAACGCAAAGAATACAAAGCGGCACGCGTCCGCTCTGGCTGTTTGCTCATATGTGTCTGAATACACACAATACAGGAGCAACACTGCGACGGCCCCGCTGTACTGAATGTGACCCCAAGCTGCTTTACAAACGAGACCGACTCGGGCAGGCGAGATCCACTAATTAGCTGCTGGAGAATGAGGTCTTAATTGTAGATTTATTTAATTGAGACAAGTACTCGCGGTGTATTAAAAGCAGCCTATTAACATTCATGCATGAGCATTCGGTAAGTGTGAATAAATACAATGCAGTGCAAAAGCATTCACTTAAACTGTCACCCTGCTCAGAACAAGAGGGGTCAGACACCAGGGAGCAGAGCACTGTTCAAGGCTTTGTGTCGGGTTCTCGTACTCAAGCCTGTCTCGCTATCAATCATTCCTGAAGCAACAGCGCCGAGACTTCCCAAAGCTCCCATTATTGCCACGTCCATTCCCCAGCATTTGAACCAAATACCAAGTGCAAATAAATCAGCAAAATTTTGAGAGCAAAATTAAAATAAAGCTACATCTGTTGGAGGATGCAATCTTCTGCCTGACACCCCTGCACGATGCCGATGACAATCCTGGGTTAATCACACGGATGATGAATTTATTCTTGCGTCAATGCCTTTGAACACAGCAGCGTTACAGGTGTAGCAGCAGCAGCAGGCTGATTTGCCCGTGTATTTCTGCTGGCATCTGCACACCTTGGGATGAGCAGCGGCTCAGACAAAGAAGCACGCCGGCATTTTGAGGGATGCAACCATGACAGACAGGCGGTGTTAAAATACACATTAGTAAACAACTTTCACTATTCACTGTTTGGAAGGGTCACTTACAGGTTCAAGTCTCTGGTACAGGGTGCACTGGGAAAAACATCCCTCGTTTACAAGTGAGCCACCAGGAACGGACAAAGTGCATACAGATCACTCACCATCCACTCCGAGCTCATGTGTCCT
Organism: Chloroceryle amazona; assembly: GCA_027560015.1. Lineage (NCBI taxonomy): Eukaryota > Metazoa > Chordata > Aves > Coraciiformes > Cerylidae > Chloroceryle > Chloroceryle amazona. Next base: position 589 of record JANHFX010011229.1, on the reverse strand, counting down.
CCCTACCCATGCAGCTGCTGTGCTGCCCTCTACTCCCAGCACCTTCTCCAGGAACCCAGCACCCTTCCTTTCCCATTCGACCACATTTCTTTCCTACTTTTCCTTACCAACGGCCCTCTTTTTGAAGCTTGGTCCTATTTTATGACCACTGCCAGCTCTTTGAGGCCATACAAAGGTCTCTGTGAAGCGAGCAAAAAAATAACCGCTGCATCCATTCTAAAGCATGGCGTATGGTGATAACAACCCCTCGGGACAATCAGCCTGCGAGTTCACCATCCATCCATCAGTGGCACTGGACCCAACAGCCAGCAGAATGGATGCCTCCTCCCGAGTGCTGCCCTTCACCACTTCACGCAGCTCGGCACCAGCGGAGGAGTGGAGCGTGAACTGCTCCATCTGCAAACACCGTGGGTTTCGCTGTCGATCGCAAACGGGAGCGCGGCTCATCCTCATGAATAAATTCTCCCTGTAATCCCCACGGGAACACGCTTCCCTGTGTGAACCCTTCGGCACCCCTACCCCGGCCACCCTGCCCCACACCAATGCCCCGCCGGGAAGCGAAGGTGGGGAAGGGGTCCCCCTTACACCC
>JANHFX010011228.1:0-100278 GCA_027560015.1 Chloroceryle amazona | reverse complement strand
GGTTCTTATGGGTAAAATGGGACTGGAAAGTCCTGTAGCATTTCAGGGACACCTAAGAGGACAAAGCAGCTGGGGGAAACCTCAGCAAAAATCCTCTTGTATACCTTTGCAGAGGAACAAACAGCATCACTGCTCTTCACCCCAAGAGTCTTTCCTCGATTTAAGTAGCAAAAGAGGAGGAAAGCTACACTACTTAATGAATGTCCAGCAGGTTTCTTCACTCTAAGCAGAATTAATAAGAAGCTGCAGTTTCACCTGCAAGACTGAAGTAAGTCAAAGCTCTGAAGGATGTAAGTAATTCAAATCAAAAAGCAAAGAACTGCAGCTTCCAGGTTGATGAGTCCCATGTTTTTAATTTCCAGTATGGGACCCAAAATTCACCACAGACAGCCTTCATCTGACACCCCAGGTGCCAAGAGAGCAGCACTGACCCTGGCTGAGCATTAACTGAGGAACCACTGCTGAACACTTTGAGAATTTTTTAACTTAATGTAGCTTTCAAACACACAGCAGCAACAATCCACTTGGGACCTTTGTTTAGGTGGTGAAGGCCATAGAGGCTTCAGGGAGTCTGCTGTCAGCAGGAGGTGCCACACTGGCAGGGACACCTTCATAAAACCTGCTGCTGCCTGAGAAACTTCCCATTCCTCACCCCCTCCAGACGGAGTGGAAGGGCACTGGGCCCCCTTGGTTAGATACTACATGTCTTCAAGAGTTACATTAAGGGGAAAGTTCTGGGAAAGTGTTGTTAGAAATATCTCTTGCAGCTACTGTTCAGCCAGCCCTGCTATCACTTTCCCATATTTTCCTGTTCTGCTTCTACCTGCTGCTACCTAACAAGGCAACACATGCAGTAATTTAATTTACTTGGTGTGCTCTTTGAAATGCCTTCAACACTTAACAAAACATCTAAACCACAAAACATACATTAACTTTTGCCCTTTAATTTTATTTTAAAGCAATGTGATATAGCTGCTACTATTTCTTCCAAGCATATTGCAAATTCTGCATAGATTATTTTGATGGTTTAAAAGGAGGAAAACATTTGGTTCTGCAGAGACTCACCTTGCTGTATGTCGTACATGTTTCCGTCTGTGAATCAGCACTATCTAGGAAAGAAAAACAGAAAAGCCTTTAGGCTTGAACAGTCTCCTGTTAAACCTTTATTCTGGGAGGCTGGTTCAGACAGCAGGAGACCTACAAACATTAGATCAGCTCATCTACAAATTTACCAGCAACCAGAATTGTCAACATTGATTAAATGTCACTTACGGCGATTAAACAAACCCATTTACAGCCAGTTCTGAGTTCTGATGCTATCTGTGTTTCAGCTATAATCTTGCAGAGAAGAACACCAGTGTAAAAGAGACTCACTCGGTTAGCATGCCTAGCACAGCCACCCCTGGAAGTGACACGATGGGCCACTCGTCAAGCCCAAACACTCCACTGCACTGGGTAGGAAACTGGCTAAAACCCAGAGCTTGAGACTCAGGAGCTGGCAGCATTTAGCATCAGCTAAAATGTCTAAAAATGCCTGCACACTTGAACTGCTGTGGCAGCCCCAAGAGAATTGCACTTTACCCAGGGAAGTGATTTTGGTCAAAACCACTGAGAATGAAGAAAGCATCCCTGGCCAAAACCTAGCCAGCAGCCATCATTCCCTGGATAATCAAAACACATGCTTTCCCAGTATGCCTGGGAATTGATTAAAGGAGTCTACCCAAGTCACTATGATCTCCAGTCAAAGAAGGCTCCCCATGCTTTGTTGGGATCCCCTGCATGCACAGAGCTGGGCACATCTTGGTATCTTCAGACTCAGAACTACTGATTATATATATATTTTTTTTTTTTCAAGTAGAGATTTTCAAGTGAACACAACAGACATACTTTGTCTGCAGCACACAGAGCCAACGTATTCCGGATGTTTGATCTCGCTCCCAGCTAAACCAGCTTATATTAAATATCATGAATAAGCCTTTCAAGGGTGAGCTCGGCATTAAGCAGATCGGCAGTGGATTGGACAGACCAGCTCAGACCAACACTGCCTCACAGATTTTGAGGCTCCAGGTACAAGGTAATTGATTTTAGCAGAGTGGCAGCATTACCAAAAATTAGTGATGCTGCAGCTAAATATTTGTACGATACAAGTAAACAAAGTAGTGTAAGTAAAATCAGAGAACTGCTAACATGTCCTGAAGTATCTTTTCCACTTGATTAGAATCCTAATCCCCAAATTTCTCCTGTGTCTCAAGGACTTTCACTGTGAACATTCTCTGATAACGAAGGATGCATCAAAAAACTGGTGTGTCGTCCCCCGCCTGCATTTTGTGGTAAGTGCCCCCTGAAGCAGGGCAACAGATGAACTACTCACCTCGCTTAATGACTAGTGGAATCTTGAATTCACAGCGGTGGTAACTAGAAAAAGCAAATCATAAAGCTATTAGAAAACAGAAAAGCCAAGATAAACTGCCCAGCACACACTTAGGGCTCTTAAAAAACAGTTTAATGAAAAGCCACATGAGTAATAAAATGAAAATGAGAGTCTCAATGCTAAGAGATTAAGAAAAAGTTCTCATTTCTATTTTCTACATCAAAAGAGGCAGCAGCCTGGGAATGTTCTAACACATTTTTCTGGACGACACAAAAGGTCCTCCAGCAGAAATTACTCTGCTGTTACACAGAGTGGATGAGGAAACATTCTGCTTAGAAACAGTACTATACATTTCTCTCTCATTAACTGCTTTAATCGGATATCAGATCACTTACTCTTTAACTCATACTCCTCCTCTAAGGAGTTTAGCTTTAAAAAAAGTATTGAAGATATGTTCAAAAGCATGAGATTTATTTTTTTTTTTTGACCACTAACTTCAATAATATCAGGAAAGATCCAGCAGCCTACCTACCAGTAGGTGGACACACTTGTCAATACAAACTTTGCCTCTAGCAAGAGTTTGTACATTACAGCTGGACCAAGAACTACCCTGACCACATTTACTGCTTTAAGACATACTTGACAATATAAAGGCATTTAGAAGTAACAAAAAAACAGTAATAAGTAGTGCTAATAATGATGGCTGAAACCTCCACAGGTTACCAGGTACACCAAAGGCACTTTGGAGAAAATAGTGGAATTCTATAAAGCAAACACAAAATATCCAGAAAGGAAATCCTAAAATACTAAAATCAGCTCTTTATACTCACATATTGAAGTTGTAATGACCAGGATAATTTGTATGCAGGACAAATTTCTTCACCTTGTGAGTGTTTGCATCAAAGAGAATATCCTGTTGAAGGAAAAATAGACAGACATGAAGCAATTTGGACAGAGGAAGGTGGCTTTTCCCAAACTAACCTGAGATTACTTACAGTAGTACCCATATATAGTGAGATGGATTTATCCCACTGGAGCTGAAAGGGACTATGAAAAATAGTATTTGAAAATAAGACTATTTGTAAATTCATATAAAAGCACATTTCCTCCAGCACTCCAACACAACTGCATTTTCATTTGCTAATGTTGAAAAGTTTTCTGAAGTCTTGTTTTTCTTGCATATTATTTACAGGAATGCAGACTAAATCAAAATAGCTGTAAGGAGGGACATGAAGATTGAACTACATCCCACAGCTCGGCAAACTTCCACTGTAACTGGTGTCATGGCACATCCATCTCAGTTCTGTGGGACAGCAGTGTGGATTTCAGCAACAAGAACTACTGTATCTATGCAGCAGGCATGGGGAAAAAGCCTAGAACACAGAAGTGAAAGCAAAGAGCCCTCCATCCACTGGTGGAGATAAAATGTTACTGATGGAATTTGCAAATTCCAGAGAGAATTCAGTGGTGTTTTTCATATCCAGAGATTCCTAAGGCAGCAATCAAGGGGTTTGCAAGTCTCTCATCTCCCACAGCCTTTAGTCTTCTGCAAAGATTGCTGTGGAACTAAATCAAAACTTCACACGTATTTGTTTATGGCAGCTTCCCACTCACCACTCCAAGTGTGAAATAATTGAAGAAGTAGTCATTGCACTTCGACGGGACCTGCTTGTGAGGCGAGGGTGAGTGGATTTTCATCTGCAAGAAACACATTTTTCAGATGTATTTAATAAACTCTCACAGAAATGAATGCCATTACCATCATCACTACATTCACACAAATTGCCATCATCTCTTTCGAGGCCCTTGTTCAAGCACGTAAGATACTGTGCCTTGGGACAGGACCATCGTCTGCTTGCAGTGGCACAGTGACACATCAGCTTTTTTCTTCTTTTAGTTATCTGAAGTAGAACATTTACTCACATGTTGCTGTGTAAAAACATCAGGAAAACATCAAAGTATATGCTGAAGTTATTTTGCAAAAGATGTAATTAAAAAATAGGCAGCACAGGCTTGTTAAGGCTCATTTGGATTCAAGAGTGCTCCCATGTTTACCAATTTTTAAACCAGTTCAAATTACTCATTTATTATTTTTTAATGTAAACAGATTTGCATTGATTCAGCTTAAAAAACCCCACCTTTTAAAAAACAAATTATGCAACAGCTCATCCTAGTTTGCTGTATGGCAAGCGAAGTATCCATTTGTGCTACACGGCAACTTAACGTCACCGGCCTTGCAAAATGCAGGCCCTGAGATTAAGCTGAGGCAGCATTGCACAGAGAAAGTCTGGAATGAACCCCCTCACCTTATCTTCAGACTTGTAGAAGACTTTGTGTGGAGACCCCAAGGTGCTCAGCACATCCTGGCACGAATCACCGAAGTACACACAACGCTCAAATACCCGCATCTTGGCATCGGCTAAAACACCCGGGCCGCAACCTGAGGAATGGAAAACAACTCAGAATTGATCCTTCCTGCTCAGAGGATACATCAGCAAACCTACACCTAAAGCTTAGCATTCCTCTACTTATCACAAACCAAACAGCTGCTGTCTTTAAATAATAGTGCCAAACTAAATTTAACCATTTATTTTCAAGAGTTTAACCATTCAGTGGTGCCCTGTGATAGGACAAGAGGTAATGGTAGCAGCTGAAGCACAGGACGTTCCACCTCAACGCGAGAAGAAACTTATTCATTGAGACTGACAGAGCCTGGAACAGGCTGCCCAGAGAGGTTGTGGAGTCTCCTTCTCTAGAGACTTTCAAGGCCTGCCTGGATCTGTTCCTGTGTGGCCTGCCCCGACTGGTCCTGCTCTGGCAGGGGGATTGGACTCCATCTCCAGAGGTGCCTTCCAACCCCTACCATTCTATGTTGAAGTGATGCATGTGCTGTTGCACAGATGTCTGTCTTAACCTCCAGCTTCAGCAATGCTGGCTTCACCTCCTGGCCTCTCACAGGAACCTGACTTGTTTTCCTGGCCTGTCTCAATTTCATCAGCTAGTTATCAGCAGTATCAGGCATTATTTCTATCCTTAAAAATTTAGCAGCCAGAGATGTATCCCCATCTCAAAAGGGCCTGTAAAGTGCAATTCCTCATCCATATTAACTGTATCAGAGGACACACATTGTTCACTCAAGATTTCCATGGCTTATTGCATCAAGGATGTTCCTACCCAGACAATGTGAAAACCAGATCTTATTGAACAGCTATTACATAGATAAATTGCTGACATGTTACCAGACATTCAGAAATGGAAAGATCTTACAGACCTTTGTGACCTCATTTACTTTCGGGAACGCAGCATCTTACTTTTCCGAGAATGCACGTACACATATGCAGCAGTTCCTGCTAAATACAGGATGTGCTCTGGCTACACACTCAGCTTTTCTCCCTATGCATTATTTATGCAGCTAGTTAGTCGGTAAAAATAAATCAAAAAAATCCTAGGGAGTCATCCTTGATTTTTTTTAAGGAAGAGTTAATTCCAGTTAATAAACCTGCAGGGAAACTTGTGCTAGAATGGGTGCATAATATGTTCTACAAAGAAATTTATGCAAACTTTAGAAAGACAAGAAGAGCACTTGCTCAGATTGCATCTCTGCAAGTTTCAGTCTGCACATCAGTGACATTTTAATAGTTACCTTATTCATGGACAACATGTCCTTTAAGCTGCATATATACATTTTTAACCAAACTTAACACTCTACCTTAGAAGTGTCCAATTTCTCAAAATCCTTTCTATTATCATGACATTATAGCTAATTCCTTCCCTAGTACACGAGGATATATGTGCCCTGTCCTAGGCAGCTCTCCATTATCTTCCTCTGTAAAGAGAGAAGCAAAGTAACTTGAAAACATCTGCTCCATTTTTATTCAGAATTTTTTATTATTCACCTTCATTTTTCTACTTTTAATCTTTTGCATATTGCAAATGTATTCCAAGTGTTTTCTCAATATACATGCACCAAGGAATCAGAACAGGTCAAAGTCTGAGCCTACTAAGGAAAATTGTTTTAAAAAAAAATCTCAGTATTTTTTTCTTAAAAACATTGTCAAGTCTCAAATTATGGTTACTGAACAAGGCTCCTCTACAGTCTTTCCCTAATTTCTAAGCACCCCTTGTCTCAAAGCACACACAAGGTGGTGCACACCAGCTTCCGTCACCTTCACTTCTGCCTCCTACTGCAGATGAAAGCAGAACTGAACTTAAAAGTGCAGTCCAAGGCTGCAGCACTGATAAGAGTCTCGTGCTGGTATTTTTAAAAGCCTTCAAGAATTAATCACAAAAATATCAACATCATATAACTCACTGGAATCTCAGAAAACACACACGTATGTAAGGTTCCTTGATTTCTCGTGGGTTTGGGTATTTTTAGTGATGTACTTGCATCTGGTTTATGCTACACATAGACCTGGAGACAAAAATACCCTTCTGCAAACAGTCTCTAGAGACTTGAAACTACTGAGGAGAGGGCTGCAGTCCCCGTGACTTCTGCAGGGCCAGGGAAGCACAGTCACAGGCAGACTCACCTTCACATAGTTTGAAGGTTTTTTTGCCTTTGTTACCCATAGTTCGAATAAGGCGCACAGAACACTTTGAAACCGCCTGTGAAAGCATGGCAAGTAACCCATCATTAATTTATACAGGTTTACTCCTCTTTTCCTGAGGAAAGCAACCAGTTCAATGCTCTGAGCATCACTAATACCTGCAGTGAGGAGGCGAAGCCGTAAACCTGAGGGTCCAGTTCCGTCTCGCAGAACGTCAACGTTCTCAGCGTACACGTTGCCAAGGAAACAGCTGAGAGGCATCAAGGGAGCCCTGAAACCAATCACAGAAATATCTGCATAGGATTCTCTGAATCTTCAAATTTTCCATTAAGAAGCTGGTACCAGTTCAGTGCAACAGAGCATGTTAATTTTGACAAAGCTGCATTTAATTCAGACTGAAGATTAAAAGTTCTATTAAACACAAGTATCTGAAAGTCTGGGGAAGAAGGAAGAGGGCTGAGGCAGCACCCAAATGCAGAACCTTACTATTAATGAAACAGCAAGTTTCAAAGACTCTGGGAATTACACAGACTGTATCTATGCTTTGGGTAGCTCCTGTGAGAACCTGTCATCTCAGGCTTCTCTCAGGAAAATGGAACTTGGACAGTTTTTAAAAGATACCTACTCCTTGAATGGGGCATATCCCCCAAATGCGACAGAAGAGCCTCCCCGTGATGCTCACGGCTCTTGGGAAGGTATTCTCTGAGCCCAGAACATGAAATCAGCTCAAACAATCGCGCTGCTTTACTGGGAAAGCTCTCATTTTAATTCAATTACAATAATATATGAGAATAACAATATCCCCAAGCAAATATTTCCAATGGAAGGGTTGCTTTTTTATGTAGTAATTTGTATATGCTCTGTAAAATTCACTGCGGTGATGCAAATTCCTCCTCGTGTGAATGACTTGAGCTCAAAGTCAGGCTTTGAGCTCACACACACACACCCCAGAGCCCCAGGTGACAATGTGTGTTTTTACTAAAGCCCATCATGTCACAGATGGGCACAGACAACAAGATTTTTATGAAGTGCACTTATTTCTAATGAGGAGACACTGTCTGCATAAACAACGTTCCCTCCCTTCTGAGCAGTAATCCAAGGATGCATTTATCTTTTCCTGGCATTAAAAAACAACCGTCTCTGCCAAAAACTGTGTCCTTATAAAAGCTGAAAGGAAGAATTTACAGAAGTCCTTTCAATTTTTCCTCGAGTAAGGAACCCCAGGATGATGTTTTTAGTAAGAGAAAGACTTAAGATGTTGTACAATAAATTAAGTGCTTTAAAGAAGTGAGAATGCAGTAATATAGAAAACATTAACCATATTAAAATATAACCGTTCCATGAGTATTAAGGCACGAGGATTATTTTCCTCGGAATACCTCTGGGTGAATTCCCCAGAATACTACAGGATGGTGAGGCACTGGAGCAGGTTGCCCAGAGAGGCTGTGGATGCTCCATCCCTGGAAGTGTCCAAGGCCAGAAGGGGCTTTGAGCAACCTGGTCTAGTAGGAGGTGTCCCTGCCCATTGCAGGGGGATTAGAAACTGGATGACCTTTAAGGTCCCTTCTAATCCAAACCATTCCGTGATTCTATTCTATGATTTCCACCTTTATTTAGTTAATTATTTTTAATTTTTTTTTTTTTTAATTATTTAATACATACTTGGTATCCTGCAGACTGTTTCCATTGTAGATGTACATACGTTTCACAGTCGCACCGTGGGGAATTTGCAGAGAGGCTAGACCATGGGCAAAGTTAGGCTGTGGATATACAAAGTCATTCTTGTTACCTGCCACAGTAGAAGCTTTGGGCCCAAGTTATAAATGACATCAGAAATACAGTATATATTCTTTCTAATTCAGGTAAGTCTGTAGCCAAAAACAAGGGGGAAAAAACAACAACAAAGCCTCCTTCTAGATGGTGTTTCTTTACATTACACTGCTCCTGGACTCCCAAGCTGTGCTGAAATGTTCACTACGTTTATCCACCAAAAGGTGGCACTAGTCTGACAATTACCCACAGTGTGGACCGAGCATTCCAGTTTTCTTGATTTCAACCCTGGCAACTAACAAAAAAGTATTTGTGCTGCTATGCTGGATTTAAGCGTTAAGAAATCAGCTATCTTAAAGGTAGAACTCTTCTTCTCTCCTACTGCATTCATTTCAGCATTTTAACATTTTTGCTGGTTTGTAAAATGCCTTTAGCTGATGAAGAAAGACTCCATTAGATTTTTTTTCCCTTCTCTCCTTATCACCACATTCTTAGCCATGTTTTGACAGGATTTAGAGTGTTATCAGGTAGAAAGCATGCTAAGGAAGTCAGATTCATTCTTCTAGTGTGGTAAGAGCCTATTTCTTTCAACTCTGAAGATGACAGGGCCTGTTTCAAGACTGCTGACAGCTAGACAGAAAAGAAACTAACTTCATCACAAGCAGTCAACAAACCCAAGGTGCACAATATGCAAACTATTATCCTGTTCTGCTTTTAACAGGACATCACATGAAGGTAAACACAAAAAGTTATTCTGAGAAAAATAAAATTAAAATTAAGGCAGAGCAATGACTTCCATTGCAGTAGGTATTTAGAAGGGAATCTCCACTACTCAGCAAATCCAGAGATGCCTTGATTTCAATTCCTCTTTCTGAATTTGCCCAGAATATAAACACCTAAAAACACTGCTTTCTGAAGCAGTCAGATTGAAGATTGCTTTTAAACATACTTAGGCTTTAGTAACAGAGAAATCCTCTCCAGAGCCATGAAATGCCTGGGCCATATATGCCTCATTTTTTAATGGAAACAGCGTGACTAAGTTTTCATGTTCTCCTCACCTGCATTTTGGCACCAGCTATAAAACAAACCAACAAGTTTCAGCCTTTTTTTTTTCTTTTTTTTTTATACCTATCTATAATCCTGGGGAGAATTTTTGCCTTTCTCTCTGCACAAATAACATTTTACTAACCTCATTTGAACGCCTAGATGAAATAGACTTTGAGAACACAAAATTATTTTCTCCATTGTTCTGGCAGCTGTGAAGAACCATATCATCCCCCAGGACCATACTATGTCCCCCTCAAAGCATATTAGCACCAAGAATTCTGTAACTATCCTGACTTTCCTTACTTAACTGAGCCACGTACCAAACCAAAGACCAAGATACAATGGCTAAAATTGATTCTAACAGGTTTGGTTTAACATGTTTTAGATAGTTTGGCAAGGAGCAGGGATAATAATCCTTCCAACTGAAGATATTCTGTGATTCTACAAGCCTTCCAAATCTTTGTTATAACCACTGACTTCCTCAGCAGCTCAGCCATTTTATCCATAAACATCCTGGCAACTCTGGCATGAAAAGCAACTCCTCTTTGTTGGGCCATTCTTTCTGTTTGACTTAGTAGGTTTCTGTTTACCTTCCACTACTTCTGAAGCCCAACAGTCTTTCCCTACTGCTAAATAACAACTTCTCTCGTTAGCCCCCATTCCTTCCCATGTCAAAACACAACTAGTGACATAAAAACAGATCATCACATTGGTTGATTTCTCCCACTTTGTTTTGGCTCTTCACATGCTCCTTTGTATTTTAATATCATACAGCATACTTTCTTTTTAACTGGTAAGCCTGAATAATACAACTGAGAGCATTTCCACCCTCACACAATACAACTTGTATGTATGATTTTGTTAGGATAGGTGGAAATCACAGAAGACCTGATCTTGCTTCCACAGTGATTTCCAAAGATCCCAGGGAACGCAGCAATACATTCAATTATTCATGAAGTCACCGAACATGTGGTGAACATGCAAACAGGCATTACAAATAAAGCTCATTCATTTGGCTTTCTAAAAGCACTCCTATTAAAGGACACTTAAGATGAAAATGTATTTTATGAACTCTACCCCAGTTTGGTTGCATAATCCCTTTGATGAGATTCAAAACTATCTGATAAAAGAACAGCCTTACAGTAGATTGCTTAATATTTATGTATCTGCATAGACAGCGCTCATATTTTTAGAGGACTCCTTTCAACAACAGAATTGCTACTCCCAGTTCACGATGCAAGCAAAACCTCTAAGCATATGCTTTCTGCTGAAAGGAAGAAACTTTTTAACTTTGAAATGATTACATAGCATGAATAAGAGCACAACTGTGGACTTAAATTCCTTCCAAATTACTGGTTTCTTTTGCTTGCAGGCAAGACGCTGTAGGTGGTATTTTGCAAGCACCATAGAGGCAAAAAAAGATTAAAAAAAATAGGAGACTATCCATTAACTAACATTGCTGACCTCGTACTTTGGAGTTTCAGTCCAGGAGTCTAACTGAAAAGAAAATGACAGTCCTCTGAAATTGAGGTGAAAGAGTTGCTCAGCGGAATTGTACACTAAAAGGAAAAAGAAAGCAAAATCAGAGTTAGCAAAATAAATGAAGAATTCTCCAGTTCAGCTCTAACAGCACTTTCATCACCTCAATGATTACACTACATCTCAGGCTGCAGGTGAAGCACCATTATGCAGGGCAGGAAGAGATTTGCTTTTCACTTGTTGCAGTATAAGCACAGGAATAGGAGAAACTTCAGACTCATTAAAGGGACCTATGCAAGCCTGTAGGCACCAACCTAGCCCTACTGATAAATGATACAATGTGACCATCAATTACACCTTAAAAATCCCCAAAGTAGTTTAAGTGGCCATGATTATACAAACCAGTCCCATTTGTTATGTGGAACACTTGTACAATATTAACCAGAACATCTTTCAGACAGATGTGCCCAGAATGCTGATAAAACTCTGAATGTCACACAACCTGGAGACACAACCCCAGAGCTGGAGCTCACAGGTTCCTCCCTGCCACTTCCACCTCTCTTCCCAATAGGAGTTCCTGCTTGCATGCCCCAGTTCAGCTCCCTGAGTTCCCAGGTAACATGGCACAAGGAGGAAATGCTTCAGACACACAGGACTGAGGCCATTTCCAACGGTAACTAAAAACAGTATCACCAGAACCACCAGCTGATGGGTCAGCTTTCATAAAGAGTACGGATAAATCAGAACACACACAGACTTGAGCTGTCATCACATCATGAGATGTCTCGATCATCATGAGATGTCTTGATCTATTGCAATAAATTGCCCCAGATCAACTATAAACAGCAATAAAAGTCATCCCAATACTTACTTGAATGAGACATACTGTTTTGTGAGACTGTGGAACACTTAAAAACAAGCCCAGGAGGCTGGGAGCTTGGGAACAGTTTTAGAACTGATGCTACGAAACATCAACCTGTGCCCAGTAGCTGCTGGTGGAACACAGTGTTCTTGTAACACACAGAAGCTGGTTCATTTGCAAACAGTTTGAAAAAAGCAGAGGCAAAAAATAAACACACACTCCAACAAGATAAGCTGCTTTCTTCCACTTGACCAAAGGAGATTTGATCAGTATTTCCCCTTTTTCTTACAATTTTACATTCAAGAGGACACAGTATAGAGGAAAAAAAACACGGTATCTATCTCTATCATTCTGCCCCACCTCAAAGTGCATTTCAAATGTTCAATTTGAGACATGTCACAAGATATCTGGACAATGCCAGACTGCCCAGGAGAGAAAAATAACAGTTAAGCAATAAGCATTAAGCTTTCAAAAAAATCATAATTTGCCTTTTCTGCAGAATGTGCTGGTTAAGAACATTTTCCCTCCTTGCCACTCAAAAGAAAACGTGTGGGGAGAGGGAAGTGTTTTGATCTGCAAGAAAATTACACAAATCTTTCTCGTGATAAATTATGATGCATCTTTTCCAAAGCCCACAGCCAGCTGGAGAAGAGTTTTTCCCCTAGTCATGCCAAGTGTGATATCTGATTATATAAATCACATCAGTTCCCATCCCCTACAACATTTGTTGATGTTCAGGTTTAAAGGGCAAGTAACGGTTTTAGTCTTACAAAGTTCTCTTGTGTCCTCCCTCAAGACCATATGTCACAACCACGTGACTGAACGAAAGTCTTTATTAGTGTTATTATAAATTTATTTATTAAACAGGTAACCTGCAGAGCAATTCCACTCAAAACTGCCAACAGAAGCAAAGAGACTGCTTCTTTGCTGCTGCACTCTGGCTGAAGGAAGGGGAGAATCTGCCTTCCAGGAAAGCAGCAGTGTGAGACAAGCTGGGAAATGTTTGTGTAGAGCAGGACAGGACAAAGCCACCGACACCAGCGAGGCTGCAGAACAGACACAGCCCTGATAAAAGCAGAGGCAGATCCAAAAGTCAAGTCTTCCCAGGATGAAGCACAAGACTTTTCTGGCACATCAGGAGCCTAGACAACTTCTTTGGTCCAACAGTTACCGAATGAGAAGAGGCCTCCCCCCGCCCTTCACAAGGCCACTGTGGCAGAAGGGAAGAATTTTTTTTTCCCCCCGTTTCTTCAGTTCAATCCCATGGCCCTTATCCACGCTGAATGGCACTTGGGCAAACAGCCGCATCCACGAGGACAGGATGTGATTTCAACAGAACCACTGGCAAGAGAAAGTGTTTCCCAGCAGGAGGTCAGGTCAGAGAATCATGGAAATGTGGGATAAAATCTTGGCTTTGATGAAGCTACTGACTTCCAAAGTGGTCATACTTCAGTCAGCCCCATGACAAAAATCCTACAACGTTTCAAAGTAACATTAGCCAAAAAGTAAGGAAGCTGGCTGCAGTTTTTCTTGATGACTCTTCTTTTTTAAAACCACTGATTTGGCAAAAACAAAAATGCTCACTGAAGGCTGGTTTCAACACAAAACTGTTGGTAACCTTCTGAAATATGTTTTGAAACTCGCTCTCTGTCCTGTTGCAGGAAAGTTCTGCTGCAACCACCTTGGGTTTGTGTGAAAGACAACATTTTGTTTGAAATTCTAGCGGAGGTTAACACAGAGATAAACAACAAAGTACTTTTAAACCTAAAGGGCTTGCCTTAGGGTTTTGAAGGAGTATGGGCACAGAGTAGGAAAGGGGTGGTTATGTCACGCTTTCATTCATGAAAACTTTGGTCGCGTTTAGAGGAAGGTTTCTCTTCCCACCTTAGCTCAAGTTTTTGTGGGACATAACACCACCAGCATCCCTCCCACAGGCTGAAAACTATTCTGTTTTTTGGGGGGATTTTTGCCTTTTCTGTTTCAGAAAGAGAGTTATCAAAAACTTACACTGTACAATGCAGTGCACCTTAATAGTGAGCATTTACTTCTGCTAAGAAGGCTGTTAATGGAAGACACCAAATTTCCAGTGAGGAAACTGAATAAGCAAGTGCAATAGTGAAGTGATAATAGAGGTCAAAATTTTAATAAACACATTTCCAGATCCACATGTCACTGGATGAAGAGAGGTTATGAAAAACTATCACCAGATGAAGCAAGCCTGCTAGTTTTCTTAATTGAATGTGACAGGTACACAAGAGCCTGCAAATTCAGCATGAGGACACATGGTGACAAACTGTTTTGAAGTTCTTGCATTCAATTTTATGCAGTATTAAAACATGCTATTTCTAGCATAAGCAATACTTACAGCTGGGAATGTGTTTTTATGGTTCATATCATCACCATTTTGCAAGCACTTCCTCTCAAGTATTTACAAATAAACCATTGTCAGAGGATGAGCAAAAATTATGAACTGCTGAGGATATGGAACCACCTTCCTCAATTCTACCTAGTCTCCTGTAGATACTATTTGCATAATAGATCTAACTATAGATCTCAGAGTTTCTGCCCAAGATGAAATGTTAAAATCATGACCATAGTGAAGTTTAAAAAGGCCAATTCTGGTCCTCGGAGTATTACAGCTAGAAATCCTCCAAGCCTCATTTATCTCCATCTGATATTCATCTACTACAGCAGGCTTTTAGGCAATGATATTACTTTAGCCACATGACCCTCCACAGTTAATAAATCCTCTTCTGTAATGTGCAAGAGATTGTCTGCAGAGAACAGGGACAAAGACTGGATACACAATCACCATCCATCACAAAGGCGGTGAACCTATTTGGGATCAGCACGACGACTGCACATGGACTGGGTTAAGCTAAAAATAGAGTATGATCTCTAAAAAGGGTATCTTGCCTATACGGAGTTAATCTTTCTTGTGATGTCAGTCTGTGTTCCATTTCTTGGAGGTTCCCGAGGAGTTTAATTATAAATATCCTCTTCAGAGTTTCACCACTGGCTTATTTTCATCACCTAACAAACCCCTGAAATACACTGACATTTTCATATGTAAACAAGGAGCTTAAAGACAGGCTTTTTCCTGCTGAAGAGGTGGTGAACAGCCAAGTGGCTGTGCAAGAGTCAGACTGAGTTCAGTCAGGCTAATTAAACTTGCTCTGGTTCTGGTTATGCTGTACATAAGCTGGCTTCACTACTAACAGGAAGGAGGCAGAGGGAGATGCTCACACAGGCTCAGACTTGATCTGCCCTAGCAAGGGTAAAACCACACTCTCAGAGCACGGAGTCTGAGCAAACGGCCCTGGCTGACTCCACACAGAGATCAGCTCAACTGTCTGTATGTTGATGGTATATTTAATCCCCAAGGATGCTTGAGAGCTGACCACGTGTAAAAACAACAGCATCAACTAAAAAAAGCTCACAATCTTCTCCTATTGGCAGATCAAACCAGATTGTTACTGATATCTGAACACACCGTTCTGTGCCAATGACTCCCCGCCTCACTATTTCACTCGAAGAAAGTCACAACTGAACTTACAGTACATTTTACATGAGATCCCAGCTATACAAATATGGCCAATTCTGCAACACAGCTTCAGAACATTGGACAACAGAAGTATCTTGAGGCAGACATACAGGACAGGCTTCCTAGAAAGAAGTTTGTCAATCTAGGTTTGCTTCTCAGAAATACTTGGGCTTACCTCCTGGATGTGTTGCTCCAAAAGACTGATCAATTTGTTCTATGGTTGGAGCAATTGCCTGAGAGTTAAAATGGACACCACTGAAAAAGGAAACAAATCTGCCTTAAGAATATTGAACAAATGCTACATATGTTTACTAATGGAAACAGCACATTTAAATTGGAAGAAATCTCCAAGACTGAAGGAAAGAGTAAACTGGTAATTTAACCAAGTGCTATGTTCAAGAAAGGATAGTTATCTACATTCTTTTTTAACGGTTATTTTAGAAATAATGGTTATTTTAGAGAAGCCAGTCTCTAAACAAGAAGATAAAAATCACTTACCAATATTTTAACTTCACCTTAGTCAAGTCATAAACTTCAATCACCTGGAACACAGGAAACAGAAACATTACCATAGTTCACACATTTGCAAATCATTAGAGGCAAGTTCTTGTCAAAAAGCAGGACTAGCTAGGGCTGCTCATCCCCCTCCTGAACAGGACTCTGCCAGGATAAATCACACACACACAACTCCACAAACTGCCTCAACAGCTGCACCTCCAGAACAAGTTCCACAGGACAACTACGAGCCCAGGACAGCACCTCTGGACCCCGTGTAAATCAGCACCGACCTGCAGAAAGGAATCTTTTCACTCATACATCAGCACCTTGATTTCTGGAGAGATTACTCTTCAGCAAGTTCAAAAGAAAGTAATAGCAAAGGTTAGCTCATTAGGAAATGCTCTAATGAACATCATGCACTAGGCAATTCCTTGGGTTGCTCTTGTAACCCTCGAGAATGTCTGTGCAGGGCAATGAGTCCCAGCACCGACTGCACTGCTCTAACTTTCCAACTCCTTCTGAAGAAAAAGATGAGCACAGCAAAACTAAGCAGTAGTATTCAGTTTCAATACTACATTTAAAGGCATCGAGCAGTTGCTGTGAGCCTTACAGAAGCTAATCAGAAGAACAGCCTACAAAGAATCAGAGCAATCCATCTTACCTAGTTCTGGTATTGTAACAGATGTTTTAGAACTTACAGAATATTCCAAAGAGCAATGGAGGTTTTAGGTTTGGATCCTTTGTTCTGAATACATTTCTGCAATGTGCATATGAGACTGATTTCAGGTCATTTCTATGTGAATGCTACTGGATCTTGAGGCTAGATCGGACTTGCATTTTGTTGAGTAACTGTGGTCAAACACAAGCTTCTACCACCCTACACACATGTTCTTGTGTCAACAGAAAAATACGGAACCCCCATCATAACTGCTGTCAAGAAAAGGTAAAGCACTTTTTATTGCTTCATATAATTCTCCAAGTCACTGGCAGATTTAGAAAGAACTCGCTCTTCAGATAGAGAAGAAAATTCCCTGGGGAGCTTCCTACCAAATGTGGTTTTAAAGCCTAAAAATATCACCAGCTGAGAAGGAAGTCTTGGTTTTGGGAGATGCCTGGCAAATAACCCTAAATAAAACAACTTGAAATGATTAAACTACTATATAGAAGAAATAAAAATACATAAAATAAAAAAAAAGTCAACATTTACTGGTATGCTGTTGACTCATACAAAGTTGGAAGAGTTCTCTGAAGGACTTTCTTTGCTCAGGAAGCCCACACATTTCAGGATACAAGCAGCAAGTTGAGTACAAAGCAAATAACAAATGAACGTTCTGGCAGAACCAATGTAAGGAAGATCAAACACATTTTTCTTCATAAATATACTTTGAATTATAGTTCTTGGGAAAAAAGTGGTTATTTTAATTCAAACGCAGTTTGACATGTCCAGGTTTCCTTTACTGCACAGCTTGTTATAAAACAAAGGATACTTTTGTGAAAAGTTAGGAATGATTTTACTTTTTTTTTTTTGGTCTTGGGTTTTGGTTTTTTTTTAGTGACCTTGCACATCAACTTTTCCCTCCCCAAATCATTTCTGAAAATAGAGAAAACCACCCCACCACACAAAGATCTAGTTTTGCAGCAACAACTAGAACTCATCGGGCACCCTCCTGAAGTCCTGCTGGAACGCACCAGGGTGCTGGAAGAAGAAAAGGACAAGTCAAACAGCAGCAAGGAGGAGAGCATGAGGAATAGAACATTGCACAAACGAGGTCCCCTGTGAGAGAAACACCCTGACAGCAGCCAACAGGCACCCATTTGCTATCAGCCCTTGTCCCACGATCTACACAGATCCATCTGACGCTTCCTTTTGCTAACAGCGGAAGAAGAAAAGGGCGCAACTCGGCAATATTCACAGCTACTCAGAAGACCTCATAAAAGTCATATGTTGAAGAAACACTGCAATAGGTCAGAGCACTAGAAAAGATTTATATATTGTTTTAAACTGCAGAAGCTACACGGACAGAAGAGTTCTACTTTCACTTCAGCTCAAAACTAACACACTAACACCTCCTGCAGCGCTTTGGCTACTGCCAGCAAGTAGGAACTAAGCTTTCTTCCCCTCCCTGAAAAAAGGAAGGAAACTTTTTAGGAATATTGTCATGTTTTTATTCCTGCACCAGCTTTTTCATCTCTGTCAACTCCTATTTTAGTAGCCTGGATTTCAATCTCAATTCAGCTTTACTCTTTATAGTTCAAAACAAAAGGTATCACCACTGAACCGCAACATACCGGAAGAGATGGGTTTTTCTGTTCATTTTTGTTTTAAACAAACTTAAAAATACATACTGGAAGAGTCTGGGGTTTATACTTGAACACAAATTTTAAAACACATTGTGAAGAAAAGTGAGAAGAAAAGGTCTTGTGTAGTTCTAAGAACACTGGATGTTGAAATGACAAAGCTAGACCCTCAAAAACTGTTTGGAGATAAGAAACATGGCACAAACTAATTCCAGTACTTCAAAAACACCGTAAAATTGAGGCATTCCACAAAATGTCAGTAAGCAAAGTCACACACTTCAAGTGATTGTCAATTTTGAGTTCTGTCTCCTTAAGAATGAAATGTATTTTGGAAGGATTTCGTACAGCGGGCATAGCTTGAACTGATAAAGATCCTTCGGACAGAGAGAATTTTCAAGATAGTCTCTTAAAAATTTTAAATTCAAACACACCACCTGAAAAGAGTTACAAAAATAGAAGTCCTATTATTACAGAATGAATTCATGAATAGAAGCTACAATTACAAACTCAAATTTGGAAAAAAAGCACTCAGTTGTTGCCCATCTAAGCTCAATCTGAACTGAAAGTTTACCCTCAATATGTGTATTTTTGGAGTTAATATAAAAGAGATTTTGAAAAGGGAAAACAGAAACATACCACAGTGTTACAGGTTACTCCTAGAGAAAATAAATACTTTCAACACCTACTAATTCAGGTTGTTCAATTAAAGTATCCAAAGAGCTCAATTTCAGCTGATAGCAAAACTGCTACACTCTTACAACCCCAAGTACTAGGTGAACATCGTGGAGAGTGACGTTTTGCTGCTGGTTTTATTGGAGATGAAAGAGGAACAAAGCTCCACCTCCCCCTGTTCTGAAGCCTGGCACTATGGATTTAGACTTACCTAGAGGGAAGCATTCCATTTTTTAGCATTACATTTTAAGGCCACAATTCTGCTTTCCCATGTTCAACAGGGCTGCAGTTAAGAGTAGAAAACTCGTACCCAAATTAGCCAAATCAACACCTCCTCACTTTGCTAACACAGGAATTTATTCAGGCCAGGTGAGAACCACACTGCCAATTGCTCAGCACAGCTGGCCCTGCCAAAAGGACCACCCTGAATAATTATGAAGTTACAGATATTTTAAATGTTTCAGTGAAGAAAGCTTTTCAAAATGCTGTCCTAATCTTGTCATCCCTCTACAGTCCCATGGGTACCCCTTTTGTACCACTTTCATAACAGATTCTTTTGTGAACATAAATGTCACGGGAGGTCAGTGACCAGCCTGCCCTTTATTTTGCATCTTAACTACAAAAAGCATCCTAGAGAGAGGCAGGTCAACACTTGGTCACCTAAAAGCAGAAAAGTAGAATTGCTGGGGTGAGGACTTTCATCAAAAGAATAACAATTCATCCAGAACAAACTGAAGTCAGGGCAGGAGACAGCTGCTCACAACAGGCATGAGGTGGCTTTCTGGTAGAAATCACATACGCACAGGCACGCAACTGCTCTGCAAACCTCCCTCAGCTAACAACTAAGAACAGGAGGAAGTCAGCAGCACAGATAAAGGAACAACCTGGGGAGGTAGAACACAACCAGTCTCATTCGCATTAACCAATGATCAGATCTCAAATCCTCTGCTCAGCTTTAGTAACAACCTTTTGCAGCTTCTGAGACAAGATGACCAAGATGACCAGCAAGACCACACTGGACCATCGTACTCCAGTGGCACTCTTACAGTCCCCAGTACAATGTGGAAGTGTCTCAATCCTTTAAACCAATATTTAACCCCCGAGCTGAAGAAATGCAGTTCATTATCACAATAGGGAAATTAAATGTCTAGAAGAGCCCCATACTTATGCTCTATGTCAATACATCAAAGGGGTTTGGCTTGCACTGCTTTCTCTGCAGGAAGGGTGGTTTATTACCTTAAGTCTCTGATTGAAAGCATCAAACAGCAGTTTGATTCCATCCTGAGTCAGGTTAAGGATGAGGTCATGGCTAAGAGGTGACTGTAAAACAAAAAGAAGCTGTTAGGTTTTTAATTTCAAGGCTTCTTTGCTTATATATCATTGTATAAGTAGAAATTGATTACTTTGGAAAAACAAAACTGCCTCAGAAAACCACCACTAATAACATAACAGCAACAACGAAACACAACAAAAATACATTTGTCAAAACCTCTCAACCTCTTCACTTTCTTTATGAAAAGGAATAGAGGTGCCTGTGTAAGATCGTGCACCCCTGAGAACTTCCCAAAGGGCAGTTGTCCATTACTTTAAGTGAGGAGAGGATGGAAAAAACACCTTGAAAAGGAACGTTCCAAGTTTAGCATCAGAGCCATCGCACAGGGACGGTCTCTTGCATTCTTGGCACACAACAATAACGGCCCATCTCACCGAGCCTTGCGTCAGAACCGAGCGTACACTTGACAAAAAGATGGCAGGAGAGCTTTCCACTTCAAAAAGCAGAGTGTCAGACTTCTCTTCAGGCCTCAAAAGGAAGGCTTCAGGCTCTTATGTTGTGAATTTAGGTTTCCTTAGTTACTGTGAATCATAACAACTAAAGGCTTAATCTGCAGTCTGCTGGAGTCAATAGGAGACATTCCACTGGCTTCAGTGGTGCCTGTACAGGCTCTGTGCCATCCCAGTCTGCTGGGACACTGGAAGCTGCTCACCCCCATACTGGTACAATCTGCACACACAGTCAGGTGGCCCCAATTCATTTGTTTGATCGTGTACCATCTAAAGCACATTTGCTTCAAAAGGCTCTACCCTCCACCGCTGTCTCCTCAGAGAGGCAAACAGGCTGAAGGACGTGCAGGCAGCACTATTCATGCCCTAGAACTGCACCAAGCAGTTATCTAGCAAAAGACAGAACGGGGATGGGACATCTGGGGCATATACAGGTTCCAGCATGGGCAGCCACACCATACAGCCCTTCTTAGGAATGAAACATAAGCTGTTCTAAAAACTGTTACTCTCACCCTCTGTTCTACTGCGTTTTGATTGTCAGAAGTCTATTTTTCATCCTAAATTTTCTCACCTCTATTTTCACATTAGCACTGTCTTCTAGCCTGGATAATTCTTGTGCATTCTCATGTGCGTCTCCCCCCACCCCTTCCCAAAGCATGTGTTTGAGTTAACAGATTCTAGACTTCATTCACATCATGAGGTCATAACAAGGCACGGGACTTTCAGTCTCCCAAGATGCAGATTTCCCCTTTGTTGCATTTAAATACATCAGTAGAGTTCTTCTGATATAGGATTTCTGCATTTCACTGGTTTCCAAGCAGAATTTTCATAAGGTTACTCCAAAATTAATGATCACAAGCACTTTTGAGTGGGTGAGGGAAAAAAAATAAACTAACACATCAACAAAACCAACAAACATCTGAGGAAAATTGTGATAATTAGCGCAGCAAATAGCTTCTGTTATACGCTGGCACATTTTCTAATAGAAGAAAAGTTTCAAGGGCACAAATTCAGTTCATGTGACTTTTAATACAGAAAATAGAACCTAAGGTATGAAAGATGATGCCAGGAAGCAACAGGAGAGTCCTTGCTGAAGGAAGCAACTCAGATGTGCAGTTACTCTGCTAATGTACTTAAAGCTGCAGGAAAAACCTGTTATCACTGGACAATCCCACTGACACAAATCCAGAGGAAGAGGCTTTGGAAAACATGCAAAGGCAACTAAGTGCTCCACTTAAGCGACCAAAAAGGAGTTAAAATTCTTTAGTCACAGCAAAGGGTTCATCAAGCTTTTTTGGCACAGATTAAGCATCCCCTTTATGTCAAGTTAAAAAGAGAGCTGTGGGCAGATTTAATTGCATTTAATTGTCATATAAATTTTTGAAAGGAAATACTCACTGCTGGAGTTCCACAATCAGAAATTTAGCGCTTTAGATGCAACAACATTTGGTCACTATCCTCAAAGGGAATTTTCAGAAAGCAAAGAGGAGAGACACAAAGGGTGTTTAAGTTTCATTTAGGTAAAAACTGTGCACAGTGAAGTGCCCTTAAAGCTTTGAATTTTCCAAGACCTGCAGCAGCAGCTCTGTGTGCTCTGCTGCTAACAAAGCGCGCGATATTCTGCAGAAGGGTGAGGATATCGCCACACAGTCAACTGCAGGCCCCGTGTGGCATGAGGAAAAAAACTGTGCCGGTATCAGGCACTGAATCAGAATAACATACAGAAAAAGTATCATCAGCACGATTATTCCACAAAGTTGAGGACTACTATTTAGTTGGACTATGCAGATATTAAAAGAATCTTTACATTTGTTGGTCTGGGGAGAATAAACCCCACACACCTCTGCAGCTAGAACACAGTGGGTGTGGGCAATCACAGCGTAGCTTTCCGAGAGGCATGGCAAGCCAAGCAGCGGTAAACCTCTCTTTCTAGCACTGAACCAGTAATCCTGCTCTGACTCTACAAACCTGAGAGGAACAGCAATCTCATCATTATTCTGGACAAAACCAGAACTAATTCTGGAATGCACTGTGGTAAGAAAAACTAAAAAAACCTCCAAGGCATAAAAAAATCCCAAGGAACGGATTCCCTGGCAGACGGCTGCTCCCGTGCATTAAATATAGGGAGCTAAATTTTCAATTTGCAATTCAGTCACCATAAACCCCACAAATCTACACAATGTGAAAACAAAAAAGGTAATTCTTTTAATTACATGAAATAAGCATCCAGCAGTAAATGCCAGAGTCAAGATTGTTCCACAACCATTCAGTATCCACTGCAAACACAAGAGGCCTCAATCGGTACTTCGATACAAACTGAGATTCCAGCAGATGCTGCCTTTTTCCTGCTGCAAAAATCTGCAATCTACAACATATATCAACTTCTGATTAACGGGCCTTCCACGTAATACACCTTCAGAAAGTCACAATCCTTTGTCCCATCTCCCCTTCCATTTCCTTCAGATTAAAGATGGGTATAAAACACATTTTACACCTAGAACCCTAGCAGAGGGGTTTCATTTGTAGTCTACTTTTTGATGGAAGTCAAGTGTACTAGGAATTTCATCCTTTGTTATGAAGGATGATTAAAACACCATTAAGTGCTTTATTGCATCCAGTTTCTGCAGACAAAACTGCAGATGCAGAGAGAAAGTGCAGAAGCCTTTTCAGGGGGTTCATCACCACTGATCCAAACACACTAGCAGAAAGTCGTGAGCAATTCGATACTCCAAAGTTTAACAATAATGTTAAAAAAAAATAAATTATCTTGCTAATTACAGAGGAATTTACTTCAAGGAAAAACAATACTACCCCACTACTGTATATACAAACTGACACCTGTTAAATCATTGCACTGTGCTAAGGATTATTACCCTCCATGTGAGACTGTTACAAAAACTACCCGTCTTATGTGGTGACAATCAATTGGTGTAATTAACTTTCAATTAGCTCCACAAAAATTCATACAATACGTATGTCAGCATGACCCCCTAGGGCCTTGATTCGGGGCCACCATGAGGTGGATGAGCTGGCCAGACCACACACTACTCACCTGCTCACTGTAGAGAACCTGGACGTTTTTGATAATGCGACAGTGTTTCTGAAGAATTGCTACAGCCTGAGCCAAGGGCATTCCTGCAAATAAAAACAGTTGCATTTCTTCAGTTTTCAGAGCAGTTAACTGTGGTTTTTAACAGCAAGGCTAGAGATGAGGTAACAGAGCCGCCCCAGCAAACAGCCCATTACAACAGGAAGGTGTGCAATCGGCAAACAAGCCTCCTTGACTCATGGGATCAGCACAGACCTGGACTTTGAAACAGAGAACTCCCCGTTTATCTACCAGCTTGTTAGGAAAGACAGGATCTCTAGCTCCAAAGTTAAATGGCAGAGTTCAGGCAGAAAAAGCACTGGTCTTTCTACAACCTGTGCACAAAATCTGCTTTTGGGGGTCAGCAAACCACTAACTGATGAAACAGCCTACACGAGACTCCCCTTGAGCTGGCTGGAACACTCCTGCACACCTTCTACTAAAGCTCTTGGACTGAACTTTATGGCATACCCTTTATCATGGTTGATAAAGTACCGAGAGGTGCTACAAGATCGATATAGACAACAAAAAGGAGCAATGATTCTCCTCACACCTAAGAGGCCACATTAGCTGCTGATATGGCTACGTTTGTGTCAAGGAAGGAACAACTTCTTGGTTTACAGACGAGATAAACATCCTAAACAATTTGGTTCAATTGAAGCAATACGCTTAATAACCCTCTAGCACAATTTCGAGGGCTTTTTCTTGTTGGTGGTGTTTTGTGGGTTTGTTTTGATGGGTTTTTTTCAGTGTATATCTTATCTGTACAGCTATAAATTTTCAAAAGTGGCACAGAACAGCTGATTCTGCAGAACAGCACTGTGCCATCACATCCTTTATCACATTTAAAACCTTTGTTGCCATTCCAAACGAAATCTGATCATGTTCCTGGATTCCAAGCAGGCATTTATAAAGCAAGGTTATGAGCTCATAATTGTGAAGCTTTATTTCCCTACTAATTGCTGCAAGTCAATTTAGATTAGTTATCTGATGTTTTATTTAGATTTCTTGCCCCATTCTTCTCTGTTTCTAGTTTTTAGCCATTTAGGAAGTAGCCTTGATTAGGGAAAATTTACCATGGGATCTACACTGGAGGTTTTTTTTCTAACAGTACAGGCGTTCAAATATTTAGTAACTAGCTACACCTCTCAAACTCACACCACGTTCCAAACCACCTTTTAGACATTATCTACAGCACCAAAGTGAGAAAACTCCCTCTCTCTCCACCAACCACATGCCTAGATCACCATAGGAACTGCTTTAATGCAAGACTAGCACAACACTAAGAAAAAAAATCATTATTTCTCCCTGTCACACTAAGCTACGTGCCTGGCGCGCCCAAACGTTGCAGCTTTTCTGTCATTATGAAATCAAGTTTTGCCGAAACAGGTTGATAGGTTAGAACTGCAGTGACTCCATTTGTAAACACCATATACAATTGGTGCTGTGAAATTGTTTTTCACTTTAGCCCATTATCCTGGAAAAAGATTTTTTTTGTGTGTAACTAGAAATCATACACCAGAAGATGATATAAAATCAAAAAGAACAGTCTGTACTTTAATAACAGTAATAAAATTGAAACGCACAGAGCCACACAATAAAGCGGCACCGTTTCCTATTATCTAGGAAATGGCAGTTGCCTTGTAGTCTAAGCAGATGAATTTTCAAAAGAGTCATTATATATTAGATAATATTTTTCAAAATGGAACAGAAACATAAATAGCAGCAAGAAGCTCAGATCAAAGGCACTCCTATAAAAGTTTCACATTTTTTAACTTAGTACAAGCTACAGTTCCAAAAGAAGTAAAGATGATTTGAAATGTATAATCCAAATTTCCAAGTCAGTGTTTCTAGAAGACTTGCAGAGGTAAGACCATGAGCAGCAAAGGCTGAAGCAGAGCCAGTGAACAACTGGCAGAATCTAAACGATGACGGCCAGCGTCAGGAGCAGGTAAGGTCTCAGAAAAAAAAAAAAAAAAAGTATGTGGTTAAAAAAAGTGTACACAAACACGAAACTCAGTTTGTAGCCCAATGTAAACTGATGCAATCTGGGGTTGTAAGTGTGCAAACAGATGGCTCATGTGACTCCCGTACTCAGAGCTTTCTCAAGCTGCAAGAGAAGGGACATACATGGATTCTGGTCCGGCGTCAGCAAGTGAGAATCGAGCAGATTTTGCCACACAGCTACTTAGCAAAGCTACGATGGAACAACTGAAGTTCTCCAAGAACAGCTCACAGAACCCAAAACAAGCGTGGAGAAGCCTGTATCCTCCCCTCGCTTCCATTAGCAGTGAGCCAAAGGAGGAGTAAAGGAACTGGGTTATTTTTCTCCACCCTTCTCACACATACACACAACACCCCCTTCTCCCCTACATTCGTCAGCCTTTGCAGGCAACGAGGAACACAAAGAATTCTTTTTCCCCTGCTCAGCAGTCAGAAGGAAGCAAACATGGTTTCCAGCACATCAGTCAACTGAACTGAGCCATGGCAAACAAAGCCCTTAAAGATCAGCGCCTATCCCAAACTTTTCCCTGTTCTAAATGCTGGAGCAATACAAGCAGCACAAGACACTCCTCTCGTGTCACTGGTCGTGAACAACATGGCTTGAAGCTATGCTAAGACTGCGTGTATTGAAGGGGAAGGGGGCAGAAGAGCAAATAAAGATGAAAAGAGAACACCACAAGAAAATCCAAGAGAAGATGAACTGTAACACATTAGATAAACAGAAGTGAAACTTAATAGAAAAAGAAAGTACAAAAAGCAAGCGAAACACAACGATGCCTTAGAAATTATACATCTCAAAGGCTAATAATACAGCTAGAGGCACTACAGAATAAGTATTTAATTGGTCTCCTTTAAAACAGCAGGAACGTAGCCTGAGAGGTGCAGTGACACAAGCATCTAATTGAACACAAAACTCAGCCTCAGTTAAATTTTTTATGCTCTGCTCACATAGTGAGTCAATGCTGGAGCCAGAAACAGAATCCAAAAAACTCATGTAAAAAAATTTCCTGGCATTTCCCTTCAGTCATCCCCATTGCGGGCACAATACTGGAAGGCAGAGTCAGCAGCAGTTCAGGAATATTGCCATTAGCCCAGCTCAGAGCAGAGCTAAACAAACGACGAGCGGAACACCACTGGCAGCAAGAGTCCCATTTACACCAGCGCTTCCAGCCTCGCCACCACTAACAGAGCTGAACCAGCTCTCTCCACGCAGACAGCTTTCAGATGGCATCGCCAATGCAGGACACAGCGAAGGATCTCAATACCTAGTCAGCCTCCTGCTCCATGCCAGCAGGTCATGCTAATTATATATTAGAGGCATCACGTGGTGGCTGTGTTTACTCCAAGAACTACAGCAGAGTTTCCTCCCTCTCGCATCGACACCCGTGCGTGTGTACACACAGAGACACAGATCACCATTTTAACCAGGGGATTGCATTAACAGGCTCCTTGGGGGGGTTCTTGGGAAAATTCAACTCATTTTGTCTCTTCCCTTGTCTTCTTTTTCTAATAAGAACAGAAGGAAGACAGTACTACACGTTGATGAAGATTTCCAGGGTATATAAAAGGAGACTGCATTTCTTTTCAGGTAATACAGGTGCTAAAGGATCATGGAAGGTCACGCAGAGCTCAGTAAACACGTTAGCGGTGCAAGGAGATCACCGAGATTTCAAAGGGTGGGACCTGAGGTACTATAATTAACCTCCAAAAGCCTCTCTAACACTCCCCCTGTAACCAGGGTGTTGCACTTCGAAGTCACAGCAGCTTGAACAGCCCTTTGTGTCTGACAGGTTTCGTAGAAACCACTCCAGGTCACAGCACCGCTCCTTCGGTGTGATTCAAGTTCACGGCGGCTGCACTAACAGTGCTTGAGAGGAACGGTCTGTCCCCTGCTGCCACAGGTGACAACAGCAGCAGAGTAACTCAAGTTCTGGCTGATGCAGCCAGCTGCTATGCAGAGCCCCGTTTAGCCAAACTACTACTCCCATTAACTGTGCTTTAGACAGAGCAACAGTAAAGATGGAAAACTCTGAAAGAAAAAGTCCAACATGAGTATCTCAAAAATCACTCAGAAAATACATCAGCTACAATATTTTCTAAGGGTTTTAAGGACTACCAATATCCGCGTGAAAATACAGGCCAGATGAAAAATCCCTACCACCCAAGTTTCAACTGCGCATTGAAGTGCTCTGGGCTGAGCACCAGCCAAACTTCCATCAGCTGGGGGAAAAGTTCTTTCTCATGGCAGTAAACAGAGCAGTGGCTGGTGGGGAAGGACCTCTCAGAAATGAAAAGTGCAGATCCTTGGGGGAGAAATACTTCTCTAATCCCAAGAAAACCTCTCTAAACTTTGCCTTCTCCACTATCACGTCGCAACTGAGCAATGAGACAAAGAAACCACGAAACTCAACTCATATTTATGAGAGGCCTGTACAGAAAAGCCAAATATTAGGGCACAACTGAAGATGCCGATATCACCTGCCATACATTCAGGTGACAATCGGTACATCAGTGACTCCCCTTGGAGGGGTTATTTATAGCTAGTCTAAGATAGCAAGACAAGGCAAAAGAAGGTAAACGAGCAGAAGAAAGCTGGTAAACAAAGCACCAATCGCAGTGCAAAAGCTGAAGACGAGACTACACACTACAAGGAACGCTTAAAGCTCGTGCGTTAGTAGTTTTAGCGACAGAGAAAGGCAAGCTTTGACTCCCCTTTCACTCTTTCAACTCCCTCAAAGCATTGGGACCAACCTTAGCGACTCTGGATCATGCAGACACTCGAAACCCCCCGCTCAGGCGCACAGGGCCAGGGGCAGCCAGGCGAGCTCGGGGGGCAGGGGGAGACACGACACGGACGACAACGCCACAGGACACACACTTACCCAAGGTGAACTCCCATTGCTCGTTCCCCAGAGACCGCTCGGGCACCACCTCCAGATCTAGCATTGGCTCAGGTAGCGCGGAGGCCGCGGGCTGGCACGGCAGGTCACCGGGGGCTGGCCGGACCTCTGAGGGAAGCAGGAGGGAAGCTCGCAGCCAACACCCGGCACCCTCCCGCTCCTCGCCGGCCAGCCGGCCCCTCACCACCCCCCCGAGGAGACCCGCCACCCCCAAGGGCCCCCCGGGGGACAGCGCTGAGTCACAGCGGAGCCCCCCGAGCCGGGCTGAGGGGAGGGGATGGGGTGCCCGTCGGGACCCCGCTTCCACCGGGTAGAGCGGGCCCGCCCGCCCCGGCGCCGTCCGGGGACTGAGCGGCGGCACCTCCGCTGGCACGGCTGTGGCCCCGGCGGCCGGAGGGGAGGGGGTTTGTTCGGGGACGGATAGAACTGTTCAGAGGAGCTGGTTGTCCCT
Organism: Chloroceryle amazona; assembly: GCA_027560015.1. Lineage (NCBI taxonomy): Eukaryota > Metazoa > Chordata > Aves > Coraciiformes > Cerylidae > Chloroceryle > Chloroceryle amazona. The sequence goes on along the minus strand of JANHFX010011228.1, from coordinate 70,962 downwards.
GGGCGGGACCTGGACTTCTCAGTCTTTTTGTGGAGTGTGAGCTGTTGTGGGCAGCTTGGCATTTCAATTACCAATAATAGATATATTCTCTCTCTATATATAAAATATAGTTCTGTACATAAACTCTGTATGCACAGTATACTGCATATACAATGTATATACTGCACACTATGTCTGTAGTATATATCCCAGAATCATAAAATACCAGGTTGGAAGGGTCCTCGAGGATCACCTGCCTTTTCAAAAGCATGATCTAGAGAAGATGGCCCAGCACACCCTGTCCAGCTGAATCTTAAAAGTGCCCAGTGTTGAGGACTCCACTTCTTTCCCGGGGAGGTTATTCCAATGGCTGATTGTCCTTGTGTCCAACTGAAATATCCCCGGGCATAACTTGTACCCAATACCGCTCCTGTTTTCCATGTGACTCCTTGTAAAATGTGGTTTTCTTTTTTTTATCTATTGTAATCTATATATTCTATTCACTGAAGAGGGCAGGTCCCTGCATTTTTTTCAAAGAAAAGAGCTCTTTCATAATTTAAAATGGTGACATCATCATCACTACTACCACTTCTCATAAAACCCCAGTGTCCAGATTACTCCCCAAAGAGTGGTAGATTCAGGTTCAATTCCATGTACAGACCAAAACTGCTTCCATAACCCACACTCCATCATGAAGCTCAGGTCTGCTTTGGGTGAGGGACCCTCTCTAGCTTCTTCCATCTGCGTTGCTGACCGCATGTGTATTTTTTTAATTTGCTTTACAAGTTACTGTGACACATTACCAGGGACATCCGGACAGTGGAAGTGAGGAATGTGTGCATTGCTGAGCCCAGATTATAATCAGGTTGATTCTTAGTGCATGGAAGACACAAGAAGGAATTTGCCACTATTACTGGGGTTTTTTTGCATAACTACAAGTTGGAAAAATCTTGAGATTTTGATCTTGTGAGGATAGATTTGCATAAAAACAAAGTCAATATCTTGCCAGTTTGTCAAAGCTTTCCTACTCCCATCAGCCAGCACCACACTGGTCTCAGCCAGCCTAAATTTGACTGAGCTATTCTCCATCCCACTGAAGATTCACTGTAAATTTTGCTGTGTCTCTGAGGTGGTTACAGCCATATGCATAGCAAACAGGACAATTGACTTTGTTGTTTGTAGGAGACTCCATAACACTAGATCTCTGAATTCTTGAGCCACTCCTAGTGAGCAAAGGTAAAAATGAGAAGAAACTTTCCTGACTGCTTTGCAGAAATGTGCCATTAAGTTGTTTGAGGAGATTGATGCAAGAGAGGAAAAAGTGCCAAGCTGAGAGCCGGCAGAGGGGGGCTGCTTTGCACAGCTGAGAAGTGTCTCAGGCAGTAGCATTCGCTGTCCTAGACATAGGTGTCCACCACCAGGCTCAGAGCAAATGCATTTATTGTGCCTTGGAGAATCTAGACAAGCTCTTCCCACCTGTGGAACCCAATTCCACCATCCAGTACTTTCTAGAGGAAAGATTCACCACTAACAAAACTCAAATCAGTTCACTTTGCCTGTTCTGTAAAATACAGTGTGCCTCCTCCTGGAAAAATCAGCCCACGATTTTGTGGTGAGAGGACTCTAAGAGAAGGACAGAACTCAGCTTCAGTGTCGTTTGATTGGCTGTGTCTATGAGTTAATTTAAACTGGTTTAGTTACACGGAGGTCCCTTTGGGGTCCATGTGCTTGTCATCTCCGCTACGAACAGCAGAAAGAGTGACAGTTAGTTTTGTTTGAACTGGTTTCCTAACTAGTAGCTTTAGCATCTTGAATTGTCAGGAGTCAAACCCACCATGTGTTATGGCACTATGGATATAGCTGGGAGGTGATGCATGGGCTTCATTGTGGCCTCTTTCCTAAAGGAAGAACTCTGCTCTGAATTATACGGAGACAATACTTCCAAAAAATCTACACTGCAAACAGAAACATGTTCGATGCAAAATTTTCACAAAGTCTTTTTATGTTTTAAGTCCAGTGGCTGCAGAGAGAAAAGGTTTCATTTCATGTTGAATATTATATCTTCTTTGTCCAGTGACAGCTGGACAAATAAATGAGCTGCATAAGAGAGGGAAAGAGAATTTCAGAGCTGTATAAAATCCCTCATTGTGTCACTGAAAGTCCTTCCAGTCTACAATGCTCTGATGAGGCCACGTATAGAGTAACATGTCCAGTTCTGCGCTCCCCCGTTCAAGAGAGACACAGGAGGAAGTCCGGAGGAGGCTATGAAGATGATGAAGGGACTGGAACATCTCTCTTATGAGGACAGGCTGAGAGACCTGAGTCTCTTTAGCCTGGAGAAGACTGGGAGGGGATATTATCAATGCTTATCAATATTTGAAGGGCAGGTGTCAAGAGGATGAGGCCAGTCTCTTTTCAGTGGTGCCCAGCAATAGGAAAAAGGACAACAGGCACAAACTGGAACACAGGAAGTTTCATCTGGACAGGAGAAACTTCTTTACTGTGAAGGTGATGGAGCACCGAAACAGGCTGCCCAAAGAGGTTGTGGAGTCTCCTTCTCTGGAGACTTCCAAAGCCTTCCTGGATGCGTTTCTGTGCAAGCCGCTCTAGATGAACCTGCTTTGGCAGGGAGCTTGGACTAGACGATCTCCAGAGGTCCCTGCCAATCCCTACCATTCTGTCATTCTGTGATTTCAGAACAATGGACTAGATCTCCAACTTTTTGGAAATAGAGAAAAATCTATAAAAGTGTAAAATATTAAGTATTAATATGATCTAATAAAAATGTAACTTTTTTTATTAAGAAGTGGTGTTTTACTGATGAGAGTGGGTGTTATCACAGAATATTTTCATTTCTACAGAAATGTTCCAGTTTTTCAGTGAATCTGAAACCCTAACTAGTCTCAATTTTGAATTAAAGAAACAATTACAAGAAAATAATTCACTGAGAACAGATTTTCTAAGACTTTTTCTTTTTTACTGTGTGAATTTACTTCTGAATGTGCGACATAATGCATTTATTTTATCTGAAAGGGCTTTGAAACTTTTGATCAACCCAAGCAAGAATAACTTTTATTGGGTCTTTTTGCAGAACTGGTTGCTTAAATTTACTCATCTGTAGCAAATACTGAAGATATAATACTTCCCTCTCTGAGAAAAGAGCAGGACATTGCTGGCTTCTGTATCTACAAACCAGGTAGCCTGCAGCCTCCTAATCCTTTAAACCTTCTGGGAGACCTTGCTTAATTTTGCATCAAAGGAGAAGCAGACAACTGAGTACTATGGAAGGCAGACACCACTAATGAAACATGAATTTATGGTCCATGCTTGCTTAATACAAGACAGGGAAGCTGTGGGAGGAGGAAATAAGACATTAAAAGGCCTTTCCTACGCCATGGGACTCCTGTCTGGGCTGAGAGCTTTAGTTTGTTCCTGAGTGGTGTGGAGAATTTTTATTTCTTGACATTGGGTGTTGGAGCGAAGGTAAATGCAACACCTCTTTGGGCTGGGCTCAAATTTTCTAAACACTATGAGTATTTTATTCAGCTTCTTAAAATTCTTGGAGATGCCTTATCAGAGCTCATGAATCATGACCTCTTTTTGTACAAACATGAGCAGAACACCTTTTTTTAACTCGGAATGCTCATAAACTAGCACACTGTGAGCTAACTGAATTGACTCATTATCTTCAAAAGGATTTCACACAGTTTTCTCAAAAATGCATCAGCTTCTCCATCCCAATGCCATTCTAAAGCATAACAAAATAAAGGGGCTTCATAGCTTGCTTGGGAGTTTGTCAGACAATATTCTTCCAAAGCAGTAATTTGAAATCAAGAAAACTCCGCAAATAGTTGGGTCAGCCTCTGGCTATGGACACAATTTCCACTGTATCCCTAGGAGAGACTTGCCATATAAATCTTGACTTTTACATCTGTCTTCTCTCCACCGGTGCTGGATCAAGGGTCATGACAATACCATAAAGCTGTATGTGAACCATCAGAAGAGAAGTATGTTTGTTTTTTTTCCTGTCCCTGAATTGACAGAATTATTATCTCAACTTCAAGAGCACCTGGAAATATGTCTGCAACTTTGCGCAGTCCCCCCTCAGAAGTTTGTGGTCTGTATGTGCAAGAGGAACAAATGTAGGCAGAGAAACAGAGACATCACTTGCCTGGTCAAGTGGCAAAGGTGGGAATTCCTGTGTACCCCTTGCATGATGGACTGGCAAATGCACAAAGATGAGGAGTGAGGGAAATGCTGTATCTGTGGTATCTAATTTCTAAATGGGCTGCAGAAGTGGCTGCATGTAAGTTATCCCACTATTGACTGCGGAGGATATAGGACAGGATTGTAAGAAGGGTTATTTTTAACAAGCTCACAGTACTGTAAGCATTTTTGGCTCATGCACATGCTGTCCAGGAAGATGTATATATATACATACTCATACAGACATATATATGCTTTTGACTTTATTGTTACTGTAGGGACTCTGTCACAAACTTTATTTCCTCAATTTTAAAATTCTGGCTTATATGCTTCTCAGACCAGGGATGTATTGTATATTTATAAGAGTAAAAATAAGGTTTTCTCTGCACCCATGAACTGTCTCCCTGCTGTTGTGCAGACACTGAATAGTGCCTTGCCAGGGGGCTTCTCATCTTTTACCTCCCATTAGCTGACAGTAGACATCAGGTTAAGTTTTTGCAACTTAGTGAGAAACAAATAACAAATGCTGGGTTTCTAAAATTTACCTGGCACTGCAAGATAAAGGTTGAATCTGATTTAGATTCTTTATCTGCAAGATGTAGAGTGCTTGCTGTCAGATGCACATGAATGCACTTTGTCTAGCAGGCAAGACTGTCGTGAATACAAATTCAATTGAAGCAATGGTTAAATTCTTGATTAAAAAACTAGAAAGAGTGTTACAAAAAAACCCTATAAAAGCAATGAAATGCACACATATTCATCACTGAGCTCTCAGGATTTTATTTAAGCTATTTTTCAACAGCAGGAAGGAAACAATGGTTTGTGGAGTGGGATTCTATATGCACTTGGGGATCTGTGGGTTGCTACAGAATGCAGTTGAAGTTTCAAAGTGTGTTATAAGAGCTAATTTATTCCACCAGTAATTTAAAAAACCTCTTTGTGCTGTGGCCTTGCATTTAACAGTTTGTCACCTAAGAGAATGCCAATGAAATACTCTTTAAATTTACGAGAGAATGAATCTGTGAGATATAAAGAGGGACCTTATAGTGTCTATTCTTCTGTGGCATTATCTTTCCTCTCAGGAAATGAATTGAGCTGCAGTTATAAACTTGCATCGGTCTGTTTTTCAAACCACATACCTTGAGAATTCTTGGCATTGGTAGCCATGTGTCTCCTGGTTTGTTAGATTTTGCAGAGACTATTACACTATCCATCCATGCAGACTGTTAATTTAAGTTTATCATGACACAAGAAGCCTAACATTACAGGGGCCATCAGTTTTGATTGGGACCTCTCTGAACAACAAACAGTGGCAAGAAGAACTCTGAGTGGTATAGAAGAGTCTAGAGCCATCTGGATCACAGATAGCTATGGTGAGCTCCCCATATAGAAGGTGACATAACATTTTCATCTGCCATTGCATTTAGACTGCTTTTCTTAGTCATATTGCTGTATAGAATGTATATATATGCATATATATGTGAAGAGAGAATATGTAATATATATATATAATAAAAAATGTAGATATTATAGATAAAGGCATGCTCTGCTAGAAGTTATGGACTCTATATGACATACAGTGTATCAGACTGGGTCAGACCATGGGATTTGAAGGTACTATAGGGACCATCACTCCAGCCTTTCCCAACCACAAGCAATTATACAGTTGATGCTTAATCCACAAGGATTCACAAAAGCTTGCTCCAGATGCATCAGCCCCAGAACCCTTCTGTTCATCTCTAACAAATACAAGACCTAAGGTTACAGACAAAATGCCACAGATGATCACATGCCACCATAAAACAGCAGATCCCTGCAGTGGGATAACAATCCTCTTTGGTCTTAAAAATCTTTATTATAGCAGCCTGTCCCATGCAACAAAGCTTGATGTCTTTTTTTTTTTTTTTTAATAAGCATGGTTAACGCCACTGTGCTACCTCCATATTTTCTCATACTTGTTACAGATGTGAGGGACTTGCTGAAGGTTCTTGTTCATGGTCACATACTCAGACAGTGATGGAGCTGGGAACAGGATCCATATATCCTGTCTGCCAGAACCTTGCTTACTTTGCCATCTATCACTAGACTCTCTTCGTCACAGTTTGCTTCCTTGACATATGCTTTCACAATGTTATTCTTTAGCAGCGAGACTTCACTGTTGTCCAGACAAAAAACGACTGCAGTTGTGCAATTAAGGCCTTTATCAGACCTTTGGGCCTCTTTGGCTTTCGCTAGTTTTAAGTGATAATAATGATGGTTTGTGCTTATGCCTCTTAAAATGAAAAATTAGCATGGGGATAAACACACTCCAGGCAGTAAATTCTCCTGTTCTCTCTAATATAAATGTTGGGTTTTGTTTTTCTTTGTTTCCTGCCATCTTACTACAGAGGTCCTAAGCAGTACATTAACCCTGTAGTACTCACGCATCATCCTTCTTCAGTGTTCACATTCTTAAAGAGGAATGGGCAGAACAGCAAAGACAATGCCCTGTTTAGTATCTTGATTTCTACTGAACAGAATCATTTCATGGTGAAACACAAGCATATAATTTTGAATTATTTTCAATTGACTTTTTTTTTTCACAGGAATGGGCTTTGAGCTTCCTCCCATGGAAGGTAGCGTAGGTTTTACAGTTTGCTTCAATAGAACTTGAATGCTGCTATAGTCCAGCTATAAATTTTAGTCATAATTCAAAAATAGTTCTCTCTACAGTGCAAGAGTACATTATGACATCTAACATGATGATACTATTCTTGAGTAACTTTGTACATGTCTGAACAGAAGGTTTTGAAGACAAAAAGGAGTCAGATAATCTTTTTCCTTAGAATTCAGTTTGTTACTTGAACGACTACAACTGACCTTGCAGCTAGTAATGTGCCACAAGTCTGACCTGGACCATTTTCTTACTAGAAGAGTGTGTGCAATTGAAAGACTGTGTTAACAATATAGGTTCATTAAAATGATGCTGAGTGAGACTTCACAGCTCACAAAAAAAAAAAAAAAGATAAGATGTTCTCATAATGCCATGTATGTAAAAGAATTCAAGGACATGATCTAAGACTCAGACACAGGAACAAGAGCTGTTGTACAAACTACTGAGGGGTAAAATTACTTTGTCAGCAGATCCACCCATGTGTATTCTCACTCACTGCTGCTGGTATGGTGTTTCAGGGTGGGTTAATTACAAGTGAAAGTACACCACAGTGATCTGTATTTCCTTCAGCATGACTGGGTTAAGCATACACATGGGTAGGATAACCTGTTTCTGAATAGCTCCCGTTTGTCATGGCATGGGAACACACACATGTACATTTGGTATGCAGCAAGATTAGCAGTTCATGCTAACCAAAGTTTAAAAGTCCTCCCTGTCTTCAAAGCAATAAAATATTTATCATCATACTAGAGTTTGGTCAAAGGAGGTGTAAACCACACAGAATCATACAGAATTACTGAGGCTGGAGACCTCCAAGATCATCAAGTCCAGCCTTTGACCCAACACCATGACATCAGCTAGACAAATACTGAGTTACTTCCACAAAGGTAAGCATAACATTTCTGAACAATCTTTTTTGACCGTGCAAAATTGCAGTTAGCACTTGACTTCATCAGTACTACAGTTTCAGACTAGATATAAGGAAGAAATTCTTCATGATGGGGATAGTGAAACAGTGGCACAAGTTGCCTGGAGAGGTGGTAGATGCCCCATCCCTGGAAACTTTCGAGGTGACGGTGGATGGAACTATGAGCAACCTGCTCTAGTTGAAGATGTCCCTGCTTCCTGCAGGGGGGGATGGAATAGATGACCTTTAAAGGTTTCTTCCAACCCAACTGTTGTATTTATTTTAGGGGTTTTTTTTGACATTCCTAAGTCATCTAGGGCAGTACAAGTCTGTGTGACGAAAGAAGAAAACAATGTGAGAAGCTATTAATGAGATGATAATTTATACTTCATAAACACTGTATTCATTGGCTTCTTTGCCAATGTGATTTTCAAATGTTTTACTTACATGTGTGAAAATGTGAGGTTTAAAAATTGCTATTTTTTTAATATTACAAAATGAGAAAATAATACCAGGTTGTCCATAAGTGAACATTATGAAAATGCCTGCAAAGCCACGTAAACTTGGTATCATGAAAGAGAAAATATCATTAAGTAAGCTGCACGCTTGTATGCAGAGCATTTCTTCACCCTTCTCTCTACAATTGGGCAGTTGTCATCCCTTTGTTTTTTAAACCTCATTCCTCGAAGCAAGCTTTTGTACTGTTAGGTGGAGCATTTTCCTAGTGCTATAGTTATGTATTACTCCTTATACTCACCTCTATCCAAAGGATATCTTCCTCAGGTGGCACATATCCAATATGAAATGTATTAAGGGTAAGAACTGGAAGAATTTATCTGTTGGAGATTTCTTAGGCTCTTATAGAAACTGGTGCCAGTATGGTCCAAGGCCATGTTAGACATCCACTTTAATTCAATCTGTATAATTACATTAGAGCTGCAGTTAACATTCAGAAGCTATGAAATGAAATTGCAGCTGTGGCCACCCAGTAAAATCTTCTCGTTAGCACTGTATCCAAAAGTGTGTTATCCTTAAACTCTTTGGCAAAAGGAAAATGCACAAAATTTCTGAGCTATAACCAGTTCGCAGAAGGCAGCAGCCTCCTGCTGAACTTTGCTGTGCACCCAGTTACGCATGACAGAGCTCTTCAGAGGTATATTGATGAGCTACAGGAGAGATAAGGAAAGTAAACAACTGAAAGTGAGAAATAGCTCGAAAGGTCATCTGTGCTGGTACAGAGGTACTCGGCCACTGGCATGCTCTAGTACCTGGAGCTGAGCTCTCAGTCTCACTGCCATTTAAAATACCTGTGTGAAAAGTCAGCGTAAATGTTTTGCAGAGTCCTTCGCAGTGATAAAAGAAAAAAAAATAACAAAAACAAAACTAAAAAGTGACAGGCTTCTTAAATCATGTAGTTTAAAAGCATGCTATTTACATAACTAAAGCAGAAATGTTTGCTGGTATTCTCATTAAGAGTGCTTTTTTGGCAATACAAAGGTTTGAAAAAATTTTATCTGTTCATCAAGTCTTCAGTCAAGTCTGTAACATCCAAGATAATTTTCCAAAAAGTCTTTGGATCTGAATTTATAAGACTTTGAGTCACTTATGCCTCTTAATATAAATCAGGACAAACATTTTTAAAGCCAAGGGGACTATATTTTTTTGACTAATATAAATCATTGTAGCTTTTTTTCATATCAGTATTCATCTTATTTACACCAGCAGAAGTTTAGCAGACTTGTATGACCGACTTGATCACTCCATTCCAAACACACAGCATTTTTCCTGAGTTCTTGTAGTTATAAATACATATTTGTTAGAAAGACAACAAAACCAGAAAACAGGAAATGAATATTTTTAAAGGCCATTTAATAGAAAGCAGGAAAGCTTGAACTGCTACAAGTCAATTAATCTTAATAGTTTGCTGAGAAATCTCTCTCAGATACTCTGCTGAGAATATATAACACAGTTTAGGTAATATACTTTATGTCATGGAGTCCGCATGCATGAGCTAACTGTAGGAAGGAATTTTAATCAATGCGTTCATTTTCTAATCAGAACTGATGCCCATCATTAAAAGTTTTGGCCTGCCAAGCTCCAGCTGAGATCCTGACTTTGCACTGAAGCTGCTGGGGACTGAGTGGATCTTCACTTCTGCTGAGTCTGCTCTAAGAAATTAACTTCTGGCAAGAGGAGTGGACAGCTGGTTCTGCTGATGTTGTAAACTCCCACAGCACAAGTTGCCAGACCTATGTGTCGCAGTGAGGTTTTTAAAGGAGGGAGAGAAAACAGCAATCATAACAGAAATGAAGAAAAGAGTTTGGGTTGGTTGGGTGGGTTTTTTTTGCAAACAGACATTCTTTAGGTCACAGTGGGGAATTTTGACATTGTAAAGGGGACAAATGGATTAGTAGGCAAAATAAGAACAGCCTCTACTTGTAGCTGTAATGTGCAGAGGCTGCCAGCACATCCTTTCAGGCTATTGGGTCCATGCAGAAGTCTACGAGGCTTCCAAAAGCCTTTTTTAACCCATGGAGAATGCTGCATGTTAAAGTTAATGCTTTATGAATTGTCATCTACTGCGTGGGGAAAACAGAACCTTGTAACAGTGAACTGTGCAAAATGGCTAATTTATGCCATAATGAATCTTAAGCAATGAACTAATTCGTGTTACTTCTAGAATAGGAGGGAAGTATACGACAAGCAAACGGTCCACCAGGGAGCTCAGAGTAACTGCATTAACACCTATTGGCATGTGCAATGCAGAAGAATGAGCTCATTCTCCATGGCTGAGTGGAGGCAATTTATCACCAGCACAGAGAAATCTGCAAGCAGCAGAGACTGCAGTGAGCTGTTCTTAAATGAAGAGATACTCCTGCAGAATCTTAAAATGCAATTTGATATCAAAATATCCTCATGTCTAGAACTCCTATTGAAGTCAATATAAAACCGTATGTCTGCATCTCAACATCACTATGGCCAGTGATGGAAGGAATAGTGGGGGTGAAAGGTAGAGACATGCCAAGTTTAAAGTGTACACACGAATTATAAATCTTCTCTAAAATGTGAAGACCAGCTAAATCAAAATATTTCCACAGGTTAATTCATGCATCTAGCAGCAGTACATCAATGGTGTATTTGCTCATACTCTGAAGTAGTGGCTATTTCACTGAAATGGAGCTGTGAATGTCAACATGGCCATGAAAAACTCTTGAATACCCTCCCCTCCTTTGACATTTGATTAGTGGAATATATATGGGTTCAGTGTGTTAGCAGAACAAATTCTCCAAAGTGAACCACCAGAATAAAGAAGAGGAAAGTGCTATAATGTCTTTATTAGAAGATAAACTATCACCTTGCTCAAACATTAAAACTATAATGTGGTGTAATAGAACTTTGTGTAACAGAAGAAAATGAAGGAATTTTCAAGCCCAAAACCACATAGACATTAGATGTTGCTAAACCACTGAACATGGGGTGACTAGTCTGAAGTAGGTGAGCAGAGTCTAATCTTGAGCAAACAGAGAAAGATGTCTCCAGAGGGCACCTTCTCCCATCCTAAACTATGAGTTTAAGGGGCAGTGAATCACCAGCTAGAAAGTGCCTAAAGCACAGAGGTGTGTCTTCAAGCTGCTGTCTAATATTTAATCAGGCAAAATTGATTAGGATTAATCCCTAGAGACCACTTGTGACGAGTCTGGTTTGCGTGCCCTTTTCCCTACAGTTTAGAAACTGAGTTACAGCAAAGATTATTTTTCCTCTTGCTGAAGGTGTCTGCTTCCTTCACTGTGTATTCGCATTAATATTCACTGGGAAGAGCTAAAGTTTTCCTGCAGCCAGAGAAGGCTTTCAGCTGACAGCTATCTCCTGGTTCGATGTTGCATCTCTAGCAGTTAAATCTTGGTAACTGAAGGCTTAAAACTGAAAAAGAGCAAGGTCTATGTGTGTGTGCTGGAAGGAGGGTGGAAGAGAAGATGAAATACAGAAACAAAATTCCTTTGGAGTACTGAATGTGCTGGGAACCTCTGGTATGATTGTGTACCAACAGCTGGAACCATAGTGCACAAGTACCCTGACAGCTTGCCAGGCTTCCCCCCATTACAACACAGGCAGATACAAGAGATCTTCCCCTTCCCACTCATATTTTCTAAACCCTGGATGCTTGCTGACACACACTCAGCTGCATTCCGCAGCCTGTGTGAGTCACTGAGCTAGGACTTATTACTCACTGCTGAGCAATAGCTGAGGAATTAGGAGCTCTGGGGCTCCTGTGTTGTGGTCACTATATACATGTTGTTAAAAATGGCAGGTTTGCCTGGGAACTCTCCGAGTCATCCCTCTTTTTCTTTTATTTATTTAGTTAGTTTTCAACAGAGTTCAGGGACAGGGTGTTCCTACTTTATGGGTTATTTTGTTACCCTCGGGTGAACAAGCAAACTGCAAGAAAATGGATTTTATTCATTGTGGGAAAGTGAGTGTATACGGGGGAAAAAAAAATGTGTTCCACATTCTCTCCACATGATGAATTTAAGATTCATGTGAAGATAAACCAAAAATATCCATGAAAGGGCTTTGGTTTTTGCATTTCATTTCCACAGGAGATTCCCAGAGTTGTTTGTTTGAAATAAACAACATAAAAGGAGACCCTCTGCCCACTCTCTGATGTGAAGTAATTAAAGGCTGGATCAGCTTTTCCATTCTTAATTCTGTTTTTCTTATGTTTTGTTTTAAAAATTTGCTCCAGACACAAACTTAACATGTAATAAGACTTTGCATTTAGAAAATTCTTTCATCTGAGCAGCATAAAATGCTTTGAAAATATTAGTCTATTAAGAAAGATTCACAGCATCATGAGAGATGCAGGCTTTTTTTTTTTTTTTCCCAAAAAGAAACTGAGGCATTCAGGGTCAAATACTCTGGGGACATTTTGTCTAGTGATATGACAGAATCTCAGAAAAACACATTTCTGTTCCTTTGTTCTGATAATCATTTGAACCCATCACTGTTTCCATGTCCTACTTAAAGATAGAGGTTTTATATTTCATACTGTGAAGAAATTTGAAACAACTAAAATTTTTCTGTGTAGCTAGATATAGCTTTATGATATAATAACAAAGACCTCGTGGTGTATGTAATCATCCTGAATTATTGTAACAAATGTCATTAATGAAACGGTGGGAGTCACCCACTGCTGACCGCAGCCAGATGAGCATCAAATATTATCAGCACACTCCATCTGCACTGCAGCAGAGTTTAAAACAGATAACACAGGTGGGAGGAAGGACTGTCAGTTGTACTTACCTGGGGCAGAATTGGCCATCAGTCTCATGATTATTCAGAGTCTGGAAGTGCTTTAGTCTGTAATTCAGGCAACTAACTTACACCATAAATTTCCAAAACCCGGTATAACAATTCTTGTCCATTATGTACAGATTAGGTTTCCTGTACTGTCACTGGACAGCTAGGCACTGTTGAAGGCTGCCAGCAGAAAAGCCTGGCAACATGTAGGCACCAAATTTAGGTAAAAATCACCAGAAGCACTTATCTCTTTCCACAAAGGCCACACAGGTTCTGACTTTTAAAAGATTGCTTCTTAGAAGGATACAATTCAGGGTACCACTTAGGTGCTTCCATTAGACAGACTGGATGCATCTGTCCTTCTGATGTTCTGCAAAAATTGTAGTGGAGTCTGTAACGTTCAAATGTCCCCCATGCCCCCAGTATCATTTCAGCACTTACTGCAGCATTTAGGGCTTGCTCAAGGGCCTCTCAGCACAGGATCTGAAGCTGGCCTTCTCCATGTGAATGTTTAAGTTCACAAGAGCCAAACTGCAAGTGAAAATCTTATTTTTAATGGCAGAGCTGAACAAGTATAAAAGTCTCAGTATTTTTTTTCTTGTTCATTTTGCTCACGTAGGTCAGCTGCTAGGATGCTTTGCACTGTGGCAGGGGAGATCACCCAACACTACTCTGTGTGGTGGGAGGGGAGATTACCCGACACTCCTCTGCATGCTTGGACATCCAGCCTAAGCCTGTGGGTGCTGGGTGTATTTTGGGAATGACCTATAAAGACCCAAGTCAGAAATGAACCTTGTCTCCTTCTAGTGATTTATGGTAGTTTGCAGAAAAGGTAGTTGTAACAAGCTATGAGAAAGAAATGAAGAATAAAAAGAGAATAAAACCCACAGGATTACATAGCTCTAAGGGTGCACAACCAAGTGGTTTCAAGTCAGATAATTACAAAAGAGTAGATTATATGAAGCAGGCATAAAATCAGTAAAAATGAGATGACATTTCCCTGTAAACAAAATGGAACAGCAAGGCACAGGAAGTAGTGGCAGGTGTGGGAAAAGATAACAGATACACTGGAGGAGCTGAAGCTGAGCTGTTAAGGTCCTAATCATCTCCTGAATCCCAGAATTCACAAAATTGAGCCAATGTGGGCAGCAGTGCTCTGATACCCTACTTGGTTTGTGACATTCCATTTGCTGCCAGTATCCTATTTTGGAACAAGACAATCTGATACTTTTGCTGGGAAACAAGAGCCCTGGAAAGAAGACCATGGTAGGCTCCATTTGTGGTACTGAGGAGAGAAACAGGGTGGAAGGGTGTAAGTTCTATTAATCTCTGTTTCTCTTTCTGAACATGTTTTTTGCCACTAATTACAATGATTGATCAAACTTCAGTAATCAAGGACCATCATATCTGCTTCTCTCATGATCTGATCTCTAATGCAGAGATTATATCTAATACCAGTGTTTTACACTTAATGACATCCCTAAGACCAAAAGGTGATAGTATTTCAGTAAATTTGCCTGCAAACAAATAAATTTAAGCTTTGTATTACATGCTGTTCATATCCCCCAAAGACCCCAATGTCAAAATTTGCCTGTAAGCCAGTTCCCTGACCTTTATCAGGAGAAAATGTATTTCAGCTTTAACTCTGGAGAGGTAAAAGTAAGGATTATTTGTGACTGCTAATAAGCTATGTAGCACACAACACAACAGAAGGATTGCAGAGTCATGCATTACACTTTGAGAGAGAGTGACAGTCCTACTCTATGGTGCATTGATGACCAAAGCAGCTGCTAAAAAAAACAGAAGTGAAATATTAAATACATTGGTTTGGGCCCTTTTTGCACAGTATCTTTTTTCAGGATTTGTAATTGGACAACGTGGGGCATGAAAGGGTCCTGTTTGTATCAGCTATGTCTTCCTGCCAAGGAGCCTTCTGTAACTATGGTCTCATGACACTTTCCATCTTCAACCTGCTGATTCTTGCCCTAGCCTCCTGTGATTGCCATTTTTCAGTAGATTTGCACCATAACTAAATAACTAAACAGTGACTTTTTTAGGTTCCCATGGGAAGTTGGTGTCAAAATGGAGGAGTTTCACCTGTCCAGACTGGTGCCCTAGGACCAAGGACACCTTTCCCATTCAGCTTTTCAATAGTTTTTTGGGTCTAATCATCTTCTCAGTCTTCATTGCATGTGTAATAGACACAAATAGAAATAATCCTCTTGGGACTGTACCAGAAATTGGAGAAGCTGCACACAGTAACAGGAGGTGACTCTAAACTGATGTGTAGCACAGAAAGCAATGGCAGCAAAGGGACTGTAGCAAGAAGATACATCCCTGCTGCATATAGAGTGTACATTTTGGTTCGTGTAAAAGTTTGTGATGTTGCGTCTTCTGGTTTTGTTTGTTTGTATTAATCCAGGGCCATTGTTGGTGGTATAAAATCCTTTTAACAGATTGCTTAGGGCATGGTCCACTGTGATCAAGAGCAGCACATTAAGTCCCTGTCATTAAATAGCGCTGCCATTAATCCCTAGAGGTAAATGACATTCTGCATTTTCAGTGTGACAATTGCACCTTGCAATGTTCAGGTAAGGGTTATGAGTAAGTGTTTTTTACAGGCATGTATGCAAACATATAAAGCTGTTCCGAGCAAGGTCAGAATAATTCACAATCCTTATTTTGGCTCAGCTTGAGGATCATCTGCAAAACCTACATACAGAAAATTGCAGGCAAGACTAATAAATAATTTAATGAGCCTTCATCAGCAGGAATAGTTTATTATGATTTGATTTAATAGTCCTTTCACTTACTCTTTCTTCATGCCAATAAATATTGGCTATTATCTGCCTATGAACCCTTTTTTTAGCTCACCATGAATCACACCTCAGAAAAGATACCTTATGGGAAGTGCATTTGTGTAGCATTTAATGGCTTGAAGAACCAAAGCCAGATCTGGTATTTTATGTCCACACCCGAAACAATTACATTGGAGTCACTTCTTTGTGTCAAAAGTTAGTTTCAGAATACAGTTTTGTTTATAATGAACTATTCCTTTTTAAGGCTAATGCCAGAGGATTAGATGCCTTTGAGTTGTTTTGCCTATTATTTGAGGTTATTTTGTTTGATAAAAGTCCTGCTTGAATATTTGAGATTTGCGCTGGGGAGCACAATAACAGGATATGGTCACATCAGCAACTGGCTGGGAGGTTCACTAGCGGTGAACTTCTAACAGTTCAGCTATTTTGTGGTAACAGCCCATTGCACGCTGCATCTTCAGTGGCCGTGGAACAAGCTCCCTGAAATCAGGCCACGTTTCTCATGGAGTATGCTCCAGCAGATACCAGGATGTGACCAATGCTCCGTGAACCCGAGTCCCACCTAACCTCTCAACAACATATTTGTGGGCCTAAGCCCAAGACATTTACAGATGCAACATACTATAACAGGGACTCTTTAGCATCAGATAGAGAATGCTTTTGTCCTATGAAAGATTTTGGATGTTAACAGAGGGTGGGAGTTTTTGCCAGTGAGTGAGTTTCAAGATGAGCTTTGAAGGAAGAGAAGGGAGGATTCTTGGAGTGCAGAAACACTGAAGTCCTAGATCTTCCCCCCTCCCCCTAAATAACAAACAAAGCTGTGATCCCAGGGCCTGTTCATCCTGAGTCCCTGGGATACTGGAGGGAGATGAGTGATTAGAAACAGATGAAATATTCCTTTAAATATCCATTAATTAATGCTGTAGAAATTCCACTGTCTTCATAACTTCCTGTAACAGGAAATTTTCCTTCTTCTGTCTGAATGCTGAAGACTACTTTTATTCTTCTTATTATATATCAAAAACTTGGTTTGATATGAGTTTGTCAGATTGCCCTGAGTGATGCTGCACCTACCAATTAACCTGCAAATGCAAAGAGCCACCACAAAGCATTAAACAAATCGCTTTACCTATAGGAAACAGTTTGTAGTGTATAAGCATCCCCCAGGCACAATCACATCCGTGTTCCCAGTGCCAGGTATCCAACTTGGCAGGACACTACTGTTCAGCTTCTGAAAACAAGCCTACAACCACAGCAGGAGGGTGTCACAGTTTCTCTCCCATCCTCAACTTTAGCAGTCTTCTAAAGCTGTAGCTGAGAAGGTGCCAACAAGGAGAAGTGTCCTAACTACCTTAAAGGGCAAGTCTGTACCTTGGAATGTATGTGTAGGGATCCTATCGGTACTAATGCTCATGTAAGGCAATGTATAGGACATCTAGGAATCTGTGTGCTGAAAACCCCAATTATTGAAACCCCACATCTGCAAGATAAGGAGGCAGGAACACACATGAAATAGGTGTTAATTGTTCTTGCTCTACACAACACTGACTCATTCCTTCCATTTTGACAGTCTATATCTGGAAGAATAACACTGGATGGTGGTTATGTGTTGCCTACCATCCTGGCAGAGATACAGCAAGATAGATCACACCTCTTTTTATAGAAATAATAAGGCCAATGGTGAGAAACAATCAAGATGGAAGAAGGCATTTTGTTTACTCAACAAGGCTGTTTGATAAATAGGTGCATACTTTCCTGTCGCCACCAACATTTTGCCTGGGTTCGTCACTGGTACAGGTCCTCATCTTGCCTACTTGGAGATAAAAATGTGGCGTCATGTAGGTAACCTGGCCAACATCCCAAGAGTGTTAGATGAGTGTCATCTGGGAGAGACAGAGGATTTCTGTGAGACTGACACAAAGCTCACATCGGAATAATTCCCTAAAGCAGCATCGCGTCCTCTTAATGGAGCTCTACTCAGAGCTGGGAGGCGTGCTAAGAAAGTTTAGAAGTGCTGTGGATCAGAAGCAGTAGCTGAAGGATGTAGCTGCTGACTGGAGAAGGGATTAAGGTTCCAAATAGCTTGAAAAAGTGAACCTCAGCTACTGCAAGCTCTTGCTGCCGTCCTGTTTTGAGGATAATCTAGCTCAGATGTCTGAGGTAAGACTGGCATTTAAGCGTGGTGCTGTAAAAATATGCTGCAATGTCCTCTGAAAGCGTATGGGGTATAAAGTGAGACAGGCAGCATGTGGGAGAAGGATGTTGTTCCTTCCTGTTACACAGTGATTTGGCCATGACCATATAGGAAGCTGTGGCAGAGCTGGTCTTTGCACACAGGTCTCTGGAGCCTCAGCACCTCTCTAAGACCCAGCCAACCTTGCTTGCTGACTGCAGATGATCTGCTTTTCTCATTAACTGGACAAAGCCTGAATGCTACAGATGTCTGAAAGGCAGGTACGCTAAATTGGTGTTATCTCACGTAATGAAACAAAAAGAAGCACAAATGTCTCTCATACAAATCCACAGGATTATGAACATTTATAAGAAAATATAACTAACCCAAAAACCTGAACACGCTCAGTCCCAGCTTCCTTAGGAGTGTTCTGCAGTGTGTTTGCCTTTGCCCTCAGGGAAGGGATGGAAGACCAACCACCAAATGCCAGATGTTGTATACATTGCATAATGTGTTACTGGAAAATAGTATAGGGGTGAATGAATAAGATTACTGTTGAACAGTACAAAATAAGTAATAATAAAATGCACAAATACAAACCAGAACAAACAGTTCTCATGCAAGAAGCAATACTAGGCTGTGAAATTGTTATCTATAGGAACCAGGGGAAACTCCGTTCCTTGTCAAAGTTTCAGATAGACTGGACAGAATACAAATATACACCCATCAGAAATACTCCTATGAGAATGATGAATCATATTATCTGGATCACTTTCTCTAGATAAACATCAGACTATAGAAAATTATGTTATAAAACATTCAGTTCACATACAAATGGCTTAGGTTTTGATTTGGTACCTTCTCAGAAGAAGGCTTCCTTATTTGTTCCCTTGAAGATTTTCCTAATGTTAGATAAGAATTAAGAAAATATCTTTTTTACCTCACTGAAGAAAAAAAATCTTTAATAGTGATTGCTCCACTGCTTCCAACACTGGAACTCATTGTAAAGCAAGCCTATGATTATTCTCTTGGTGTATAACTAAACACATTTGCTGGGCCCACTGACTCCTACCAGATGGAACCTGAACTCTTGAGTCTTACAGACCATGATACCAAGAGCTATCTGTGACTGTCCTTTAGCTCAGTGTCTGGGGTAGAGCTCTGAGCCACATGTTCAGTCATGCAATGAAATTTTAAGTAAATATAACTTGAATGCATCATTGGTTTAGGAGGTGAATTTCTGAGAGACTTCAGGGTAAAGGAACCAGCAGGTACCGAGATGGCTTCCTGGGTTAGTATGCCACTTATAAGGAGCAAGGTCCATTGCACACTTTAAACCCTAAGATGTGATTTGCACAGAGGCAAACAGCTTGGTGCAGCATAGACTATCTTTTAGCAGAACTATTGAAAGTCATTTGTTGTTTTCCTTTCCTCTACTTTTCTTCATGCTTTGGTCCTTCCACTGTTACCTGGCTCCAACATGACTATCTATCTGAATACACCATAAAACAACAAGGACACCCAGTCTGAGCCTATATCCTAGATAAATGCTTCTGATACCCATTGAGAAAGGGTGCAGCAACAAGAGGACAGTGACAGATGGCAGGAAGAAGCATGGAGAGGAAAAGGAGAAAGGTTCAGAAATGTTAAATTTCTATAAATTGCCATGATGAATCCAATAGAAACACCTACAAGAGGAGTAGGGCATGGAAAGCACTGATGTAGAGAGCCTAAAAGAGCTGATGTAGAGATGTAAGCACAAAGACTTATCTATTGAGACATATCAAGTAGATCCATCCAAGGGACAGAGCAAGGAAAGGGCGGGATAGATGAAGATAATGATATTACTAAGGTCTCTGTCAATGGGCTTGCTTGTGCAGAGGCCAAAGTATGTGGTTTCATGTTGTAGAACAGAACTGAGGCTTTGAGCTTTGGGGTTTGGAGGGAGAACAGGGAAGCTGACATTTCAGGCATCCGAGAGCTCGGGAATGCAACAATTGGTCTGTGTTACTATAGCTTACTGAATCCCTGCCCATCAGCTGAGCTGCCGCACACACCAACGTAAAAGAACTTCACCTGTCATGTCTGCAAAACAAAAAGTGCTAACTAACCCTAGCGTGAAGATAGATCATTCCCAAGGCACTGTGGGAGGAGTTTCAGCAAATGCATGTTGATTAGCCATTCAAACAGGCTTAAAACAAATCTGAGTTGCACCTCAGATGGCAGATGGCAGAGTAACCATATTGCTTTTATTCAGATACCCATGGAAGCCACCATGGCTTTGGTTTTGGCACTGATAGTCTACAGTCAGTTATTTCCCCATGTACTCCACGGACATTCCTTATAACACACACTGAACTACTTCCTAAAGTCCTTTTCCTTCCTTCTTGGGACCCTATATTAATAAGAAATAGGAATATTATAAAAGTGCCTTGGGAACAAGAGAGAGGACTGAGTTTCATACCTATAACTACACTTTTTCCTTGTTTAATCCAAGACCAGATCACAAGATACCCCTTGTGTATTATAAAACACGTGAGGTAAATAAATCATAATCCCTTTAAAAGGAGGAGAAGCTAGCACACCTTTCCCTGCTCTGAGTAGTTTAGAAGCCCCCCCTCTTTTTTTTTTTTTTTTTTTTTTTTTGGTGCTCCAGGCAGATACATGAGTTCAGCTAAGCCATTTCACCTGACATTTCCTAACGTTCATGTACCCTGTGTGATAACCTCCATGCCAGCATCACCAAGCAAGAAGTCATTGTCGTTGCTGGTGTACAGCAGAATTGTTCACCTGCTCTTCTAGGAAAGGACTACTAAAAGTGTGTAGGACCCTACTGAGCCAGGAATGTCCTTTATGAGATTACCTTTATAGTATCTGTGGCTATATGAGGTTGTCCAAAATGCACCCCTTGGTTTTTTCAGCTAGTGAGGGGGATTTTACTGTGAACACAGAAGGTTTTAAGCTGTTTCCAACACTGTCTTGGGAAAACTGCTAGACTCAGAGGCCCACCCTGGTTCAAGCAAACTAGTTTTTGCTCCTTTTCTGCCATATTCCCCCATTGGTCTAGCATTTGAGAATCATAGAGCCTGTTTTCAATGCCAGATGAAATGGTCCAGAGGTCACACATTTTTTATATATAGCCATTTCCACACCAAGTCTTTTCCCATAAAAAGAAGCTGTGTCACTAGGCCTTTTTTTAACATTCAGATGCATTACACAGAGGTAATTTAAAAAACAGTTGTTGCATTGATCCTGAACTTAGGGAAGCACCAAAGCTGCAGGATATCCAGTTGCCCAGTACTTATCCTTCTCACGGCTGAACCTAGCCTTGTGTTTACACAGCATCACATGGTGTGAAGAAGACTCTATCATTCTGTTTTTAAGAAGTTTGATCATTACCCATGTGAAAACCAGTGGGCCCCAATTCAAACTGGTCTATTGGATACAAAAATAAATGTGGCCAAATCCAATGGAAGACATGCAAACTTTGCACACACAAACACGTCCACAGATGTTTGGCATGCCTACATGTAAACAGTACATCTCAGGCATATGTATTCTTAAGTACTGGTTTTGTGTGCCCTGGATACTGTACCCTTGAATGAACTTTCCCTCAGAGTAGAAGTGTAGGGTTTTTTTTTCTTATTATTTGTACGCATAATTTTTTTTCCCATCAGAATATTTTAATGATTTAAGTCCCATAAGCCCAAGAGCTCGAGATGCATATTTCAGTTGTTTGTCATAACAACTATCTAACATAAAAAATAACCATCCTTTCAGCCAGAATGAGTTTGCACAATGCTTACTGTGAAAATGCAGTAGAAGAGTCTTTCATTATAGTGAAATAAGTTCTTATAAAAGTGTTATTTGTGAAGCTTTAAAACCAGCAGCAGCAAATTAAGATTTTTGCCATCTGCAAGGCTTTAAAATGATCTAGGTCTCTAGAAGGTGAACTGTGGTTTCTATCAAAGGCAGCAATAATCTTTCAGCTTGATTTCAGTGGTGCTTAGAATTTACACAGAGATACAACTTCTATTTTTTTCACCTTTTGACTTTCTGGACCCTTGAATTACTGCCATCCTACCAGTAACAGGTTTGGGAAGAACTATGTACCTACTATACATTAACCAAATTCTCCTGCAAGGGTAAATTAATAAAACAGTCAGAAATGTTTTTCCTAAGTCATCCTAATAGATTAATAAAACTAAGCACTGATTTTTCTAGAAGGCCACATAACACATTGTTCACCTGCCTATGACTGTTCCTAGATCAGGGCAAGACACGGACCTACCTGTCTGGTTACATATTTCTTCTTCTGGAAGCATCCAGCATCAGGGCCTTGATATGGATGTGACAGAGAAACACAATGGAATTGCATGGATGGATGGAAGTATATGCATGTGTTTCAGAACTAACTGGAATTGCACTGATTTCAGAGGGAAAATTCACTGTAATCTCCCTAGGAATAGGATTTGGATGCTTCTCTCATAGCCCTTTCTTCCAAATATCTTTCTTCCACCTACCTCTATCTCTTTGTTGAGAATGCTTGCAGAGTAATCTGTTGGAGGAAGCAGACTGTTTCAAGTCAGATGTGATTAATAGAACATTCACTTCTCATCTCTACATAAGACAGTGTCATCAGTTATTGAATTCTTTTTCAAACTACTTGCTTATCTTTCATTCTTTGTTAATGATTTTTCCGTAAGCAACACTGTTTGCTTCTGGAATTACTTGGTTGATGCTCACTTAACTGCCTTTTGTCCTTTTCACCTTGGGATGAACTCAGATATGAACAGTGATTTACCTAAAAGTGAAAGTTCTTGCAGTCTCCAGGTAAATATTTACTTATGCCTTTTTTGGTTTGCCTTGGCCTTGGTATTCCCAAATCCTTTGAGACATCAATATCAATTCCCACTGACTCAATAAACACTTCTCTCCTTAGCAGGGTTACTCAGTGCTGTTTTGTACACATTTTCTACTACTTAACTTACTGCAAATATTTTCATATTTGTGTTACAGGGGCCAACAGAGACCCTGTGGACAATTTCTTCCTGTTCTTAGAAAAGTACATGCAAGAGTGGTTAAGATGCAGGCATTTCAAACTGAGTTCAGACTGGACTGCAGGACCAGGCTGGAGTATTAACCTATATAACTCAGAGTGATTAAGAAATTACCGAATGAAGGACCTGGGGTCACCCTTCCCTCATCAAAGCACATTTATTGATATCAGTAAATGAAGACCAGTGCTGAGGTACCTTGAAACCTCTTGGTTTTCGTAAGAGGAAGCAACAGAGAAGGAAGGGAAACTAAGGGAACACCATGGGCCTGAAATACAAGAGGAAGAAAGTACTATGCTGAATGGAGAATTTCCACAGCCTTGTGGTTAGGGGACTCACTTGACACCTGCAATGTATTTACTCAAAAGCCCTCTCGCAGCATGAACTGCATAGCTCTCCAGCTGCTGTTACCTTTGGTGATTTCTCCAAATACCATCTTATTTGTCATTATGAAACCAGTGTTATTATGAAATTTTCTTCAGGTCTCTTACTTCCCACATTATATTAATTTTTTTTTAAGGTCAGACAGAATTGTTTGAGACAGATTTGAGTATGATTTGTTGCACAAAGTGGGAGTGGTTACAAAAGGCTGGAGTGACTGAAGGCAGCCCCTGGTCAGGACACCACTCACCTGGAATGTGGATGAATTCAGATAAACAAACAAAAGCTTTCCTCCTGCCCCAGATGAGTGATACTAAGGTGTTACATGTAAGGGGCAGCACATGAAAGAGAGGCACTTGCCAGATATCCCGTCCTGACTGATTTTTGTACCAGACCAGGAATGTAGATATGCTCTGAGCCCTGGGAAGAAGAGAGGAATGCCCATCCTGAGGGTCCCACCAGAACTTCATCTTTAATAAAGACACTAGTGATGAGGTGGTGGCAGGATTTAGGAGGCTTTGCTCATACACCAAAATATTTCTTCTTAAGCATTTATCAGGACTTTTCCTGTAGTGTTATGCTCCAAAGCTTCCAGTGACACTCTAGTTTTGGACTTCTATAATTATTTTGGTGTTTGAAGTCTGTTATGAACGAAGACTTTAATGTCTGCAGTCCAGAAAAGCTTTTTTTTTGTTTGCATACTCCTAGGCTGTACATGTAACTGAACAGAGAAGCTTTTCTGTGTTTCCCTCTTTCCCAACAAGGATCGCTCTCTCTCCATGCAGTCGTAGCTAAAATACTCAGGATCTCTGCAGGAGCTGGAACTCCGTAGGAACTGATGTCTCGGTCAGCATTCTGCCAGAGTCTTCACCTCCCCATTTGATTTTGCATTACCACAATTGCTCATGGTTAAAGGTAATGCCCATGCTTTCTGGAATGCAATGTGTGTTATTTCTGCTTGTCCCTTGTCTAGAATTGACATTTATATGGCAAACATAAAATACTGAAACAAAACAGAAATATTGCAAAATTGTCTCTAAGCTGTTTATAAAATTTCTCCTGTGTATTAAGTATAACATTTCTACCAAGCTCAGCCATGTATGTTTTTATCTTAGTATTTGATTTTACAAACCATAGTGATGCTGGCTTGCCTTTTTGCCTCTTACTGAATGTCCTATCAACCCACTTACCCCTAGGTATCCTTCTGTCCAATCTGTAGCCACAGATTTCTGTTTCCTGTGGCCTTCAACAGATGAAACAAGAGAGAACAAAGAATGCTGCCAAGAAGCGGAGTTCTCAAGTCAGTCATTTCCAGCATCCAAATTCTTTACATGGGTGGCACACAGGAGCAAAGAGGTATTCTTTGCCTTTGTGAAAATATCTGTGTACTGTCAATCTGAAGACTTATTTAGGGTGGTGGCTGGCCTAGGCAATACAAGCCCTCCCATTGGTTTACTCATGTAAAAGCACCTCAGGTTAAAAGGTATTTACCTTTATCTTGAAGATCATTGATCAGATTCAAGCCAAGCTGTCTCGAACAAGCCTTGAACATGCCCATAGCCATGGAAAGGTATTTGGGAGGGACGGTGCTAAGGCTTCTTTGTCTATGTTTAATCTTAGGTTGCTGATAAAGTTTGGGAAGTGTGGCAAAAATGTCATAACACTGTCTGTGCTTTGACACAACACCAAGAACTTTGTGGAAATGTTTTCTTCCCTTGTGGGGAACATGCTGCTACCTATGTAGCTTTCTTCAGAAGGTGCCCAGTGATGATTTTCACAGTTTGCTTAATTGTTCCATGGAGCTTGTTATTAAAAATTCCACTGGCTACATCTGTACAGATGCAAAAGACCTGTGACTGTTGCCTGGCATGAAGCCAAGGAGCATGTTATGATTGATTCATATCCAAATGACTAAACTCTTTTCTCCCTAAACTAGGGTGGCCACACCCAGCTGCCTATTGGGAATGGTCCCAAGAATGTACTGTTCTCTATGCTGTGCTCAGGTATCATCTGCTAGCTGATGCTAAGCCATGTCAAGGGACCATGAAACAATATAGACAAGCATGCTTCAGTGTTAGGGCCAGTCTTGGGTCCCAGTTTAATTTACTAGTCTAGACATAGCCATTAATATCAAGGATTTAGCAGAATTCTTGAAAGGGCCAATGTATTTATATAACTGATATCCAGATGATATTATATGAATATCCAGAGGAACGGGAAAAATATTTTGAAAACAAAAAAAAACCCAAACAGATCGGTGTTTTGGCAGTGATAAAGTGCTAAGTTCCTCTGGCAACAGAATACACAGAACTGCTTCTTATAGGGTTTCTGGTATCCTCCTCAGCAACATCTGGTGCTGCAAGTTCTTGGGAAGAGGATGCTGGATGTGATGGCTCTCTGTCCACTCTACTCTGGCAGTCCTGGTGCTAACTGACATGCAAGGTAACTCTCTTGGTAAGAGGTATGGAAAAACAGTTAAAATTACCTCTCAGGATCTCTGATTTCCTTGACTTGCTCTGTGATCTGAATAGGACAAAGCTTGGAGCTGGAAGCTGACAGCTGGCTTTTGCCCAGTGCTGCACCCAGATTATCAGGTCTAAGTGCTGAATGAACTGTCCTGCTTCACACCTGGCATGGTACCTTGGCACAAACGTGGATTTGTTTTGTAAGGCAGTTTTACTGCCTGGTATTCTTATATGTGTAAGAAGTATAGTGCTATGTTGTGTCTGTCATGGTTTTTGAACTGAATTCTTCAGCTGATCCCAGCTCAAGCTTTTCCTTGTTTTCTTACTTAAATGTAAATAAACAAAGATATTTAGTTTCTCCCATGCACACATACCATGGCTTGCTTCCTATGTCCTCTCTCTTATCTCCAGGATACTATTGAGAGTCTTGTTCCAGACATCCCTGTGGTATGATGAGTTGGAGAGTTTTAACAATTTCCATGTGAACTTCCTTTTGTGAAAGTCCACAAGAAGCAGCAACTAAGGAAGAAGGGGCTGAAGAAGCTGTGTGGAAATGGCACCAAGGGCAGGCCCAGCCAGCAGAAGCATTGATTCTTGTAGAAGCCAACACACATCATTGCAGCTGGAGATATCAATAGATTGCCGCAAGTTCAGAATAGCTACAAACAACACCTGCACCCTTTTTCCTAAAGGCAGACTCTGGGATCCAAACACAGCCTTTGTATTAAAAAATACAGCAATGCCTGAGTGAAGAACCAGTCTTGGCAAACCGACCTGGAGCCCCAGTGGTGTTTGGACAGGATCACAGGGGATCACATGCATAGGTCTGTTTGTATGGTCAGACCCCCATCTTGTGTACAGAAACAGTGCCTCTGAGTGTGGGAATGAAGGCACAGATTGGGAAATCCCCACAGGATACCCTGAGCCAAAATGACTCATGCCACACCATTTCCTTCAGATGAGTGGTACTACCTTTGAACGGTGGCAATTGGTCTGCAGATATTTTTATGTGCAGTGTCCATTTTCACTGAAGAAATACTGTCATGGATAATATATCTGTGTGCCCCTTTCATTACTAAGGCAGGTTTTAGATACAAAGCAAAATGTGAAGCCATGTCCTATATCTCACATTTACTCCAAATTCCCAACAAAAAACGGCTGTGGAAACACAAAAAATCAGACCCAGGCAAAATCCAAATGTGGTCTGTCCCTGTTCTTTCTTGTGGGTGATATTCAATCCCTTACTGAGGCTTAGCACAAAGCCCAGACAGCACTTAAACCCCTCAGCAGGATGTTTAAGTGGTCTCTAGGCTTTATGCTGAGTCTCTGCACTAGCATGAATTTTTACCAGAGGGTAGAAAGATTGCTTTGTCCATATTGAAAAGTACACTGCCAGCTTTCTCTGTAGTATGTCTCTTAATTTAGTTTTGATTTAATCCTTTAGATTGAGGGGATGCTTGTTGCCCTAAAGGAATAAAAGTCGACACTCAGAGGCATGTGTCTTTTACTACACATGCAACCCAGTTACATTCAAATCAAAGCAAAGTGCTTCAAGAGCCAAATCTAGAGCAGTTTTTCTTAATTGGCATGTAAAGTTTTAGTACCTTTTGTTAATATTTTAAGGCAAGTCAAAAGCAGCATTTTAAATTCTGAGGATTAAGTACAGTAGGCTCAGACATGCAAATACTTGCACACCTCTTACCTCATATGACCTACCTGAGCTCTGACTAATTGTAACTGCAAGCTTTTGAAGACAGCATCTAATCCTTAGAAGCTTCAATGACTGTTAGGCATGGTTCATCATAGAAATATTAATATATGTATATATTATGTATATATGTATATATATTATATGTCCACTTAAAATGCTAAAAATACCTTCAGTACCTTGGTAAATATTCCAGAACTACTCTTCTCTTTATGGCACTATGGGGTCAATCCTCCCTCATTTTCCCTGTGTCCCTGTGGAGGTAAATGTATCTGGTACTCATTAGAGGGTGGCTACCATAGTGGGATGAGAAGAGCTCAGATTATAGTCGTGAGGCACTGTGGTCTCCTGGTTCAGGCACGAGGCTGCAACTCAGACATCCTGACCCGCATTCTGGGTTTGTCATGTTGGCTCATGGTCAGTCAAAGGACAAGTCACAGGAAAAATCACAGAATGTCAGGGGTTGGAAGGACCTTGGAGATCTTCGAGACCAACTCCCCTGTCAGAGCAGGATCATAAGTCCTGGGTACCCAGATTCACCTTACCTGAATATTCAGTATACACAGTTCTTTCTAGCTGTACGCAGGGGCTGGGAGGTGCTTTGGTCAGAAGCACTATAAATACAAAGATGTTGGCATTTGGGTGATGAAGGAGAAGTATTTTACTGAGCAGATCTACAGATATCATGATTGGGAAGGTGATGGTGGAAACAACAGTTGGTAGCTGGCAACACCGGACAGAAGAGCATGATGACCAGTGACTCAGGTGACTGGTGACAGCTGAGAACATGATCCCTTGCTTGATTCTGGAAGGTCCCAAATACAGGGCTGTAAGTATAGCATGGGTTTAATCACCGACCTTAAATCCATAAATAAACAGCTGCTTTACAGGAGTAGTGAGCCTCAAAATGAGGTTCTCCTGAGTTCCTTTGAAGAATTTAGCTTATATAGATTCATCTTGTCAACTCACATGTTGGCCTGTCCCTCCTTTCTGATGAGTAGGATCATCACATGATTACAGGATGGAAAGAGTTAACCCTGTCCCTCATATAGCTGTGTTGACCTAGTACATCTCAGCTAACTTCAGACACTTATCTCTACATCTAAGGCTGTGCCTCCACTAATAAATTAAACAGGGCAAGGAATGTTGCAGTTACCTGAACTGTTGCTATACTGTCAGAAGGGCCCCTGACATTGGTGTAGTGGATGGTAGTGATACAGGATGGATACAGTCCTTGATCATGACCTAGGAACCCACCAGGCTGGGGCTGCTCCCAGACAATGGTCCCTACAGAGACACTTTGATGAGGAGCGCAGGAAAATTTACCCACCTGGATGGTGGCTGAATGGTGCCAACTGGCCTTAGAGCTAGAGCTTGGACACATTTAACATGCTAATACAGACCAAGCCTAACATCTGGAAAGATAAAGTCACTTCCAGAGACTGAGTCAAGCCCACCCAGGATCTGAATCAGTACTGGAGGTGTCTGTCTGTCTCTCTGTACTGGGAAACTTAAGTATTACTTTCCTTAAGTATTACTTTCCTGCTTCAGCTGCAGGCATACGGTCAGGGCAGATAAATCTGGGCGAGTATGGGTAGCTAAAGTGTATGGAATTCGCCTGGAGGAATGTATTTTTCCCTTCTACTCTGGTGGATGATAAATTACTTCAATTATTGTCATTGTTTTTAATATTCTTGCATCTCAAATCACTGTAATAATAATATTTAGTGCTTTGACAGCTGATCTGGATGATTTTAGAATAAGGATTTTATACTTTGCATCCACCCAGGGTCACAGTATGCTTTATAGATTGTAATTAATTTCCATAATGTTCTCACGAGGACTCTGAGCAGCCGTGTCCCTTCTTGATGAATGTGTAAACTGAGGTAAAGCAAGCTGAAAGGACTTTATGTCTTTTTTTTTTTTTTCATAGAGATAGTCAGAGTTGAGGCTGCAACCCCTGGGGTTTGGTTCCTACTCTCCAAACCTGCCAGCCAAGAAAGTGTCTCACCTTGTTTTAATGAAGTTCTATTTGCCATTTCATTTTACAGATTGTTAGCCCAGAATAATGGGAAATGGGTGCCCTGATGGATGACAGAAAGACTTTCTAATTTGTCAAAGTACAAATAATAGCTGGCAAGCTGAAAACCATCTCTCTGTCAGTAAATACAGTTTGTCAGTAAATACAGCCAGAGTCACTTAAAGGTTTCTGTCCTTGTGCCTCCAGTTGTCAGGGTCAGCTGCAGCTCAGTCTGGGATTTGAATCCTCAAAGTGAAAAAGCTAACCTGATCCTACAGAGCCTCGTTAGAAAAGATATCCCAGGCCTCCAAGACCATGAGTCTTTTACATCTGTTCGGAATAAAGGCAGATAGACAGTCAGCAAAGGGCGAGGTCTGACTTGGGTTTTTTAGTGGAGTTTTGTTTGTCCTCAAGCTCTTCTCTGAGGTGAATTTTCTTGCCAGACATTATCAGCTTCAGTGGTTTGGCTCAGATCTTTGCTCCAGATTCTTTTGTCCTGTTGACTTTTGGATCAACTCTGCACTGGCTCTGTTTTGGAAGCTGCTTTACCCATATTAATGTTTAATTTAAACAAGTATTAAATCATAAGTCTAACGTAGAAATGTTTTAGTCTCTGGACAGTTCCCTTACTTGCTCCTTTCAAGCCATACATGAATACAGCTTCATTTGGCAGGATTTCTTCTGTTTGGTGCTGATCTCATGATACTCTGTTATTACTGCTGCTTTAACACAGTGGAAAACAAAGATAAAAACCCCACTATGGTATTGTAGGCAATACTGTGGGCTCCCATGAGTCAAAGTGTCCCAAGATGGGGGAACATAAGCCTGAAACTCATTTATTTCACATTATATCCATCCAGTCTCCATGGAGTGTTTTGGGCCTGAGAACTTGCTGATGGATCTAGAGGCTCTATGAGGAAGGAAAATGTCTCTTACTGTTGTCATGTGCCTCTTTACAACTCATCAGTCATGGTCTGGGAATTAGATGCCAATTCAAATAAGAATTGGAGAGAAAGACAGTTACTAGGTGTATCAGGACAGTTATCCCCATGAAGAATAGCTTAACTTTCCATGTTGGTATGTACTTAGTGCACACTTTCCAAGGAATCTGGTGATAGAGTTGCTGTTGTGCCCACTGCCCCGAATTGCCTTCAAGATATCAGAGAGGGGCTTCTCTAAAGGCTTAATACCCTGTATAGCATGGGTGTGGCACTTTCCTTTTCTGATGCTACTTTGTCCCCCATCGTCCCTTTGTCTGTAACATCCTCTGCAGAAGATTAGTATATGGTGGAGTTAAAAGGCATCTCGTAAAAGTCCTGGGTGGCTCTCCCTAATAATAGAATTCTAGAATATTTCAATAGTCAGTGAGAATAGAAACAGCTGCAGTTATCAGATGACAGGTATACATTAAAAATTCTTCCAGTCTCAATGGCAGCAGAGCTTGCACTTGCACTGACTTGTGACTGTCCCCTCCATACCCCTGAAAGACTCAGACTACTGTTTTTCCATGTGGTGTAAACTCTGCATGGTGTCTCCGGTCCCAGTCTGTAGAGGTTGTCTGTGAGCACCTTACAGACTGTGCTCACTGTACTTACACTCTCCACCATGTGCATTTAGTAGCCAAACTCCATGGGATTTGGCCTTCTCCTTGTCTCCTGCTCCTTAGACAGTTGTAGAGCCATGGCAGGACAGTGGAAATAGATGCTAAAGCCTCTCCAAATGTTTGCAGACCTCAGTGATTCCATATTTACCTGTGGAAAAGTCTTTTGGAGAAATAATGGTTTATTTCCAGTGCACCCATCAGCAAACAACCCTTGATTTGGGGCAAATGACATCTAATGATGATGGGTTATCTTCTGCCTGGCAGTTTTAAGTTCCCTGCATTTGCTCCTTCAGGTGAGAGTGCTATCAGCCTGCACTGCTTCAACTCACTTTCCTGCTATGTCTCCACTGGGACATATGTTGAAGGAATTGCTGTCATGCTTACAGAGGGAAAAGCAGTCTGGGAGTGAGGAGAGGAGCTCCACATGTTAGTCTCAGAGTCTTGCTTTTCTATATCCTTCTACAGCTCCAGCAGAAATCTCTGCCATTCCAGAAAGCCATCCTTCCTTGCATCTGAATGAGCTTTCTAGACCTTTGTACCTGGCCCCGTACAGCATGCCCTGCCTGCACATTCACATCCATAGCAGATACTGCACATAAAGCACATGAAGCCCTTTAAGCCATAGGTAACTGCGGCTGCTGACCAGCTTCCGGGGCAGAAATGCATATCTGCTTGGATCAGATGAACTGGGGGACAATCAAAGTGCTGCCCCTCTTAGCATTCTCCAGAGCAGTGAGCATGCTGCTTATGGCCTGAAGATGATGGAAGTATCTGGGTTCGCCAAGCCCTCTTAATCACCCTTCAGGTTCTGTGTGGATATGTTCATGGTTTTCATTTAGCTTGCCACTTACAGTGTGATTTTCTCAAAGCATTTTATAAATCTAATGCTTAAAGTACACTCTGCTGAGCACTGAAGTATTCTCATCAAGGTTGGTGTTAAGCAAAACAACAACTCAAACAGCACTGGTGGAGCTGTAATGCAGACAGTGATGGATAAGTATGTGACTGCTACTGTTAAAGCAGTGCAGATAAGGACATCATACTGAGATTGGAATTTGTCTATGACTCAGAACTGAAGAACTTTGTCTTATAGGAAGATTTCTGGGTCTTCATGAGCATGGGTGGTTTGGTCCTCAAATTTATATCCCCTGCTCTTCTAGCAGTACATGTGTCATAATATGTAATGCGATGTTTGCCTGCTGTTTAGTCAAATAAAATTCACTTTCTGTGATGACTGGAAGGGCCTTTTGGAGCCTGTCTGCTCCCTCCTGAATTCTGCTGCTGCTGCTAACTGGAGACATCTCAGCCTGAGGGTAACTCTGGCATCTCTGCCCGGTTTCATAAAATGGAGCCAGAAGCCATCAGCATGAGTAAGGCAGGATCCCATGTGACAGTATAACCACTGCTTTCCATGGGAAGATATTTCTTGCATTAGAAAGTCCAGTGAGTGGGAGGGGAGGAATCTATAGCAGTGGTTTGGCTTGGGACTGTGAAAAAGATCTGTGATGCAAGCTGAACTACTGGCCTCTCTCACCTTTACTTGGCATGGGAAAACTGTCCTTTCTTTCTAGCTCACAACGGACAAAGACCGTGCAAATAGTGTATTAACTAAAGGGTGCTGTAGTTCTTTCTGAGTTCCTCATTGTGATTTGTATTTTATCGGATGCAAAAACTTGAAAACTTTTGCTTTGTCAGGGCTACGAATAAAAAGACTGCACAGAATCATTTCTCCAGCACAGTGCCCCAGAAAAAGAGGAAATTCACTCAGTGAAGCAAAGGAGTGGTAAGTGGAGCTGTGCACATCATTCCTGGCTCCATCCAGCTTACTGAGATAGCTTGCTAACCTCACTCCTCAATGGTAATGTATTCTGTTTCCCTCCCCATGACATGTGAAGTTTAAATTAATTGGAGCAGCAGAGACAGAAACTCTATTAACTGACTTTGGCTGGAAGTATGTTCTCTGGTTTCCAACCAAGCTTTTCATGGAAGTTAAGATTGTTTTGTGACACAACCATGTCTCCCTGCTTTTATGAGAATGCAGCTGGATTCTGCAAAACAGGTGTGAGCCCCTGCTATTCAAGTTTTAGTCTATATTAAAATAATAAAGGGAATAGATATAAGGGAACGTTTTCTCCCTTTCTGTAGAACAGATGCTATTAGATCTAGTTGAAACCTCAAGTTTCCATTCCACAAGAAATGCCAACATTTTAATTCCAGTTCTATTATTGGAAGAACAAAGAATGCTCTTCTGACTTTAGCTTTTTGAAGTATTAATATAATGTAATATAGAAGAAAATATAATTGGAGACAAGGAGTCTTTGTGAAATGAAAGATTAGTCAAAGGAGTCAGACCAAATATCATGAAAGTCAGTACTGTTATAAAGAAAGTTTTCAATGTAGATAAAACAGGAAAAAATATGCAGTCAGAATATTTTCAGGCAGTTGTAGATGCTTTAATTATAGTTGCATTATCATCTAGGTAGACAAAAATGAAATAAAAGTATGGAGCTTTTTTTCTGGTGAAATCCAGATACTAGGTTAAAATGTCATTTGGTTTACTCTTATGCAGTGTCAACACAGTTTAGTGAGAGATTCTTATATATATGTGTGTGTGTGAGTCTTCCTGGTACAATACAGCAAACAGGCAGATAAAAACTTTCCACAGTGTTATGTTTCCAGGAACAGTGCAAGAAGATTTCCAGAAAGAAAGTCTCCAGCTCTGAGGAGAAGATGATGGAGGAATAACTCATCTTTTGGCAGTGAGGGTGTACCTAGGGGTGACCTAGGTACATGGGTCCTGGTGGGATGCACCTGTGAGTGCCGAGGGAGATGGCAGAAGTCATTGCTAGGCCACTCGTCATAATCTTTGAAAAGTCCTAGAGAACAGGAGAGGTGCCTGAGGACTGGAGGAAAGCCAATGTCACTCCAGTATTCAAAAAAGGCAAGAAGGACGACCCAGGTAACTATAGGCCATTCAGCCTTACCTCCATCCCTGGAAAGGTGATGGAATAGCTTGTTCTTGGCAGCATCTCAAAGTATATTGAGGAAATAAGACTTATCATGAGTAGTCAGAATGAATTCAACACAGATAAGTCATTCTTGACCAGTCTGATAGCTTTTTATGATGGCATGACTAGACGGATAGATGAGGGGAAGGCAGTGGTTGTTGTCTACCTTGACTTCAGCAAAGCTTTTGACACTGTCTCCCATGGCATCCTCGCAGCCAAGCTTAGGAAGTGCGGATTGGATCATTGGGCAGTGAGATAGATTGGGAACTGGCCAAAGGAAAGAGCTCAGAGTTGTGGTCAATGGGTCAGAGTCTAGCTGGAGGCTTGTGGCTAGTAGTGTTGTACCAAATATCACTTCAGAATTAAGGTGGCAACTACTTCCCACCCCAGCCTTTTGCTTTAAGTTCCAGAAGGCTATTTCTGACAGGGTCTAGCAGGACTGGCATTCAAATAACAAGGAGGCTGTAGGAACTGCCCAAAGCAGTTAAGCATGGAACTACATACTTCCTATTCATTGCATGTAAAGCACACTCTAATAAAGCACGTAGCTTGTTTTATCACTAATGGAAACGATTAAGGGCTTCTGGCCAGCACAGGTAAAAGTTCCCTCTTCTGATGGCTCCAGGAGAAAAGGCCAGAGGGAAACATGGAGGGTTGGGGAAAATAAAATTTCAACAAGCATTTCAGGGAAAGTCCAGTTAAGGGTAAAGTGACTTTGTGATGTCAGTTCAGGTTTAACTCCCACTGTTTATCCCACCCCTCTGTCTTAGGACCCTCAATCCCAGCCAATGCCTTCGTGAGACCCACAGCTTTAATATTTTTGCTGTGAATGCTCCATAATAGGCTTTTGGGCTTCTAATACTTAACAGTGTTAAAATGTTTACTTCTAGCGCAGACAACCTGCCCTGCTTCTACTCTTTCCATTTAACCAATTGCAGTCTCTTATGTTGCTTTATATTTACCTATAAATGCAATGATCGCAAGAACCAAATGAATGTGAGTCTACCAAAACAAGAACTAAATACTGACTGACATTCCCAAACTCAAGTGGATGTCAGGACCTTGTCTTCTTGGCAATATCTTTGTAATTCCAGTTTTATCACTAATTTTGGCAAATGACCAGGAGGGAAAGAAAAAGAATTATCTAGCAGAACTCAGAGGCAATAAACTGTGAAAAGGGAAAATGGACAATGTAGTCTGGCCTCCTGATGAGAGATCTGTGAGGCAGAAGAATAATCCTCCATGGTAAATGTCCTATGGAGAACTGTAGAGAACTTTAGTTTGTAAGAGACCTCTGGAGACATCTAGCCTCATATCCTGCCCAATGGAGCTCTTCTCTGCACTGAGCAGAGCCTTCTTCCCATCTTCTCTCTGTCTCCTGAAAAGAGAGTATGCACGTATTACAGCTCCATCTGAGTGCATCTATGCACTCCAGCTATGCAAATATCCCACCACATCTCTGTAACTGCAGTGTTGGTGTAGCTCTGCAGCTGCACAGACCTCCAGGTCCTCCTATTTTGTTTTCCAGCCAGTGTATAAGTGTGCAGGAGCTCCTCATGATGTCCTCTGATTCCTGGAAGTATAAGGGCCTCCCCTGGTGCCCTGTCTCCTGTGTGATTTCACTTCCAGACCCAGAAGAATGTACTTTAAAGTATTCCTTAGTGGGTTAGGAAAGAAAGCCAGAGGAGCCAGGGTCAGGCAATGCCACATAGAACTTTTCCTTTTTGTCAGGCATTCAAATCAGGTCCAAGGCAGCAGCAGCCAGAGTTAATGGCAGTTTGTTAACAGGCTTGTGATCTAGATCCAGTCATCCAACAGCACCACTTTTTGACATATTTATCAGTTGTCTCAACAGAAAGGCCAGAGAATGAATTGTTGTTACTTAAATGGAGAGTGTCTTTTTAATTCCTGAACTGGATGTTCTCTGTCAAACTGTGAAATTAACCACCATGAGGAAACAAACAGCTCCTTGGATAACTTTTTACAAGAGTATCAGTTTAACCTCAAAAGCTGCTGCTTTGCAGGTCTGCATTTCTTTCCCTCAAACATTGCTTTCTCTCCCTCAAATGTTTCCCAGAAGAAAGAAAATAATCTCTGGAAATCTATATCTCCTCAAGCACATTAGACATGAGTTAAGTTCTGTCCTTCACCAGCTGTCACCTGGGTTTGTATTATGGGATCTCTGTTAGTTCCCTGAAACTACTACTAGGAATATGCGATATGAAAGAATATGAAAATCAAAGGTGAGTTAAGTACTAAGGTTAGAGATGCAGCTAAGAAACCTGATCAGAGTAATATTACCTACTGGACAGGGGTACAGGGGATGTTGGCTTTATTCCAGTTTATGCCAGTTACATCATGTGCAAACACAGTCAGATAGACTATTTTTTCTATCTTGATTGCAAAGTAACGCAACAAAGTGTCTTTATTTTTCTTTTTTTTTTATAATGCACAGTGCAGTTCCAAACTGAGTTAGGACTTATGAATTCTGGAGAAATATAAATAATATATGTAGCAATATAATACAGTGCTGTTGTTAAACAGACAGACCTCCCACTTACTTCAGAGAGAATATTGCC
This sequence comes from Chloroceryle amazona, assembly GCA_027560015.1. Lineage (NCBI taxonomy): Eukaryota > Metazoa > Chordata > Aves > Coraciiformes > Cerylidae > Chloroceryle > Chloroceryle amazona. The sequence continues at coordinate 34,106 of JANHFX010011228.1, read as the reverse complement.
TTCGGGATCAGATCGTCAGGTCCTGATTAGAGCTCAGTCATCTGTCAGCTTTCCCTGATGAGTTTGGTACAGGGGACTCAACTTTATTTCACCCTCCTTCTGCTACTCACCTATATCATGACCTGATTGCTGAGCTACCCCGGATAGAATAGAGAGTTGTGCAAGATTCTAAATTTCCTTGGAGTAAATTAAGATGAAATGACACCAAATGACTAATTGATTTGCTAATTTCATTTGAACTAAGAAGCATTATATGTGCTCTACGAAAGCTTTGGTTTCTAATGCCTTAAAGGTGAAATAGTTTGTAAGAATAGAAGAAAGGGAGAAGAGAGGAAAAGAGGGGGCAGGGGAGGAGAGAGAGAGAGAGAGAGAGAGAGGGAGAGTACGGTATCACCACCCTTGGATCCAGCAATGTCTCATGGGACCAGTCCAGATCTTGAGTTCCTCAGTGGTGGGTGCACACCGATCAATATGCTGCTGTCCCTTCACACACTTGGGATATGGGTGGCATCCTCCAGTTTACACAAAAAGCCTGGAGACTGGTGCTAATGTACCTGAGAAGCTTAGGGAGGCAGTGCTCATTTCCATAGCAAGGTCCTCTCATGTGTCAGAGTGGGAAGCGCAGCATTAACCCTTCCCACCAACTGAGACAGGGGTCATGGAGACCCTGCATTTAATTACCGCTGGATGATGCCCTGGTGAGGCCCGTAAGCAGTTCCTTGGCACAGTTGCAGTAGTCGTGGTTGAGCGGCAAAGAAATGAACACTGGAAGGGACACGTCCAGCCTGCAGAGAACTTCTCTCTTTCTGCAGTCAGTTCCCTTAGCTGCAAGGAGCAGAGCTCAACCGGAGCAGGGGAGCAAGGCCACTGCTGCATCCCCACCTTCCTCCCTTCTGCACAGGCCTTTCTTATTGTTGCTTTGGTCACAATGTATCTGCCCACCACACAAGGTCTGAGACATTAGTCCTTTCAGGAGCTGTCGGTCTCCTACAGCCTATCCTCACAACAGAAACTCCATATTCACATTCAGAACAAGAGCATTCACAACACACTGCTTTAATTCTGACCAGGCCTGGCATTCCCCTGGCTTTGTTAATGTCTGCACTTGCTTCAGTGCTGTCCTTTATTGTAAGCCTAATAAGTACATAAAGGCTGAGGAATGGGGATCCAGTCAGACTCACAGCAATGAGCTTCAAGGAGCTTGTTTGCCTGAGCAGACAGACTGGGTAAACAATTAGCTCCAGCTCAAATGTTCATGTCCTGTAGAAGAATCAGATGCTTGGCACTAGCCACTCTCCATGACAGTCAAAATTTGGCTTTTCTCCCAACAGCTATTTAAACATTTGTGACCGTTTGTCCAGCCCCACAGGCTCAGTTTGGAATTTCTGCTCCATTCTACTTTTGTAAATGGAGATACGGTGATTATTTACTGAGAACTTTGAAAAAATGCACTGTGCTTAGCTTTACAGAGAGGGTAAAAGAGAGTTTGTTTCAAAGTCATATAAAAGAACAGGTCAGCAGCTACCAACATAATACCATATGCAATGTACACTTAGACACCGTATAACTTGGAGCGCTGCTGTCACAGACCCTTCTGTGTTCATTGCTGGTAGCAGACAGCTGGCTTTTAATGAAACATAATAGAGAATTTGTTATTTTAAAACTGCCTTTCCATGTATAATCATGCCTGTGGCAGTACAATGGAGAACTGTGTCCTTCATGCTGGCAATGCAGGAAATATTTAACAAGTGCTTGTGAAGCACTTATTTTAAAATACATTAATGGTGTGTCTCTAAATCAGTAAAGTTAGTATACTTTGAGTCACGTATACATGTTGTACCTTTTGTATCAGGACAACATGTTCATTATACTCCATGCTTTTCATCGTTTCAGATTGATACAGCAAAAGATGCACAGTATTATCTAGGCTGATCTCCCGTATCTCACAAACACATTTCACCCTATTTCCCTTTATCTAACCCATCTTTTCAGTTAGAGTAAGGGACTTGAGTAAATTCTCAGGAAATAAACCTGGTATATGCCACAGGTCTGCCCACCCTGCTTCAACACAGTAAATAAATAAGATCTGTAAACAGCATATGAAAAATTGCAGGGGAGTATTTGAAGAATACTTGAAGACATTTGAAGAAAATGAAAAAATAAAAGGTTAATTGAATAGTTTTTCACTTGTCTGTGAGAACAGAATCCAGCCACTCTTTCACATAACCACTGAACTTTGCTATCAATTGTTTTCTTCAGCCATATATAAACAAGACATTCAGAAAAGAACAGAGGGTATAGGGTAGATCACTGTGGAACTCTGTACATGTTCCTGTAAAGAAATTGCAACCTGTTCAAAAGCAGATGATGGTCCTTGATGGATATTCTTTAAGAGCGGGGCTTTATTGGACTTAAGAGGTGAATTTAAGGCTCAGCTTTGGACTTGGTCCTGCTTTGAGCAGGAAGCTGGATTAGAAGACTGCCAGAGGCAACCTAAATAGATCTAATGACTGCTGGTAGTCAAATACTAATGACAGGTCATCCCATGTACTGCTGAGAGCAGATATCTCTGCAGGGAGCTGCTAAGAAGAATGTTCGAGTGAGCTAGAAGAATTGCTAAATGCTGGGTGAAAACTATGTAAGAGTGAGGTAAATGGTTCAAGTTAAAGGTTTGAGAAATGTTGGCCTACATCTCCTAAGGAAAAAAGAACGGTTTAGACAGCCTCCAAATCAAGAGAAAGCCACATGGACTTCTCTGGCATCAGGCTGGGGCACATAGATGATCGAAAAAGAGCAGAGTGGCAGAACAAAAGCACACTCATTATCACAAATTTAAAACATCATGACAGAAATCAGCAAAGCAACTAAGAGACTTGCACAGAAAAAAACCCCTAATTTTCCTTAAGTTAATATGCAGTATGGAAAGTAAGCAAGAAGAATTTGCTGCTCATTAATAAACCTCAGTTTGACCTAACATATTACTAAATTTAGTGGCAGGATATTTGTGATCAGACAGTTTGAATCACTTGTTGTAGCTAAGCCAGTAGGTAGTAAACTCAAACATCTAGAAATTGTATGTCAAAAATGGTATTTCCTCTTTCTGTCATTGATGAGGGAAACTGTTGATCTCAAACCTTTTTGTACCAAAGGATAAATAGCTACCTAAAACTTCTCGCAATGTACAGAGAAAGTATCTCAGTCTGAGTGATGTAATCTGAATTTCTCACAGTTACAGACAGTCTTTCTAAAAATTAAACACAACAGTTTCCTAGACCAAAAATCAACACAGAAAATATTTATTAGCCTTGATAGCTAACAGAGGTATCGTTCCAAGAGTTAAATATTATTGCTTACAGCTGTTACTAAACTTAGACATTTTAAAATCAGTTTTCAAAAACTTGTCAAGAAGCTCTCTTGATGATTATTGTCAAATCAGTCAATCCTGAAGCAGAAGGAAAAATGTAAATGTCTGGAATAGGTGAAGGCAATATGAGTATTTGAAGAGGGTATATGGAATTACCCAGATATCTGTGGGCTTTTCTAGATGATTCCAATCTCAGGTCACATAATCAGATTGATGTTATATTTCACAAAGGATTAAAGTAATATAATTAAGATTTCCTTCACACAGATTTTGTCATAGAATAATACTGCTTTTGATGAAATTGCTTGTTTTAAAATTACAAGGAATTGTACTGATACAGTATACTTAGACTTTTAAGGCCTTTGACCATAACATATCTTGATCAACAGCTGAAGCGCAAATAGAAATAACTACACAATGATGAACTAACACTGTGATAATTTTCAACTCAAAACTGACTGTTCTGTCAAATATCTTTCCAGCTCAAACACAACTAGTGACCAGGGACAGAGAAGTACACCAGGCAGTGCAGGATGTCAGGCTAGATCACAGTTAAAAAAAAAAAACAAACACTCTTTGTCTGGGTAACTTGACTATCACATGAAAACAGACCAAAGTATTTTGCAGCACCTGAAGTACAGCAAAAGCTGGTACTTCTGGCTGGGCCTTTTATCATGGCCCAGGTCCACTACTCCAATCAGTGGTTAAATGGGATACTCCTGCTCATACACCAGGATAGCAGTGTCAGGACCTTCAAGCCTCCTGAGTGTGGTTGAACTACCATTCAAGGAGTACCTGCATAGATGTCTGGGTTGGGTGCATTGCTCAGTCCTGTCCCAGGAAGTCTTCTGCCAAGGTGGCCATGGAAAGATGACATGAAGTTATATGGGATGTCTTTCAGACTAACTGTCTTGGGCTGTTGCTGAATGCAGGCAAAAACTGACACCCTGCTTCTCTTAGTTCTCATTTTCAATGAGGACAAGGATGAGAAATTTATGCTAAATTAACATAAATTGATATTAATTATATTTACAGATTTGATGCATCACTCAGCTCCTGGTGTGGATCTGGTTCTAGACTCAGGTCTGAAGTATCTGTATCTTTCTCTGATTTGGCTTGTGTGAGGCTGTATCCATGTCATGAAAAAATAAGATTTTCTACTCCTTGGTACAGAAGGGAAGCCAACTTAACTGAAAGAGTGTAGATCAAGTGCATAGATTGGACATTTCAGAAACAGGCTCTTTTGCTGAGTATATTTGAGAGAGAAAATATATACAGACCACCAGTAAGCACCTGGTACATAGTATGGAGCAGCATGGGGCTATTTTTAGACACTCAGATTTGAGTGAGCACTTAAAGGCACACCGTGTCAGAAATAAATTATAAGAAATCCAGACTTGCTATAAATGTTCTTTATGGGATGTGTCTCTTCAGGGCATATCATCAAATGGTTTTCTTATCTTGTAGACCTTGTACCATAGTTTGTAGTAAATATTTCTGGGAAAGACCTATTGGATTGACTAAACTGCTACATGACATGCAGGATTGTTCCCTTTCCTGATATTTTGCCTCACAGTTTATATATCTTTGGCAGGGGTCAGGGGGTGCAAAAGTCTCCTAGGATATTATTTCACAACCAGTTCACACAGTCTGAATTTTTTTCTGGCTATATGTAGCCCAAATATGTCTTTTCTTATCTCATCACATTACACTCTTGTCATTATACTCATTTGTGCCACGTGAAATAATTCCTCCCTAGGGTCCTATATACTCTACACTGCAAGTGTAGACTGTTAGATTCATCCTATAATACACTATACAAGTTTTCTTTATTTACTTTCAATCATTTTTGATTATTTTTTTCTTAAACACCTCCTGTTTGTCTACATCTCACATGGAACTAGGTAGCCAGAACTAAAGACAGTACTGCAGCTGCAGTCACAGCTGAGAAGCATAAAATCACAAATTATTCCCTTGCATATGAAAGGTGTCATCTGCCACAAGGGAAGGCAAAGGATCTTAGCTTAGTGAAACGGGTGGCCTATTTGGGAAAAAAAATCATCACTGTTTTCATACTGGATACGCTAAGTTTTGAAAACAAGTCAAGCTCACATTGACAAGATGAGAACAAGAGCTGCCCAAAAGCAACACTCTGATGAGGATGACTTAACTCTGAATGGTGTGTTGCCATCTAATTTTAAATGCCAAATGTCCTCTCCACATGAGCTGTCTATGCTGCCTCTATTGATGCCCCAGAGAAAACAATTCCAGACTGCAGTTGATTCCATAATAACTGCAGCATCTAACATGTGTGGGATTGGTTGCCCTCCAGAGATGCCTCCTATTTTCTGACTTAAAGATGGCCTTCTTTATGCTATTGGTGTGATGTTAAGGTTGATAAAATTAGCCAAGGTTAATTATGTTTATTTTTTCCCGGGCTAATCATAACTGAGATCTCCTGGTTCTAATACGAATCCTCTTCACATTCCAGATCAGGGGCCTATATCAGACAGTCCCATGTGCTGGCTGTGGTGGCCAGACATCCCTCTTGTATGCCCTGGATCCCTGTGTTCATTCCCAAGGAGCACTGATTCGCAGATGGACTCACAGAAATTCTACCAGCAAAGGTGTATTTGACTCAGAAATTAAGACATTAAAATATGCTCATTAAGGCATTAAAAATGCTCATTGAAATAGTCCTAAACTCTGCTGCATTTTCCTTTTTCTTTGTCTCCCTAAAATGGAGAGATAATCCTGCTTTTGGTGTCCTCACAGGGCCTATACCCATTGCAGTATGCTCTTGCCACAAACATCACCTTCAACACTTTGTGAAGGAAGTTTTAACTGCATAGGTTCTGTCTATGCTGCCAGACAGACTGTAGATAGAACATTGTCTGAAATACAATGTGGTCCATCACTTACAAGTCACACTGCTAACTTCAGGGTGCCTTCATCCTGTGTGCAACATAACCAGGTATCAAACTAAGTCTGAGCTCAAGCACCTTATTAGAAATCCTACCAATTCTTGCTGTACAACAGGACCAGGAAAGGGCCTTCCCAGAATTACCCAAGCAGCACATTGCAAAGGCTGACAGGCAGACAGTGAAAGGGTTGACCCAACACTGCCCAGATCATCTGCTCTGCAGTTGTGGGCTCTCACTCTGGGGAGAACCTTCTTCTTTGCTGTGTGCATTGAACACAGGCTTCTCTTTAAACAAATTGGCCATGAAGTGAGTATGGTCTCCAATGGAAGATGAAAAGCAGTCTGTTTATACCCTCAATGACCCTCTAACTATACAGTCATTTCATGGGCACACACAGCACTTATAAAATGCTACAGCTCACAATTCTGAAGCAGTACATGGTAGATTCAAAACCACCAGACGGAGCAGTGAAACCTACAGCAGAATCTAAATCCAGCAGATAGACACAGGCTAGCATGGAAAAAAAAAACAGTAGTGATGAATGTGATCCAGTTTTGCATAACACTGAAGATTCCCTTTTTCAGAGAATTCCTGAAGTTCTCAGGGAGTGTAGTTACAGTGGATATTTTATTTTTAAGGTGTTATTTTAGATGTTATCACTGTATTGATATGCTGTTTATCCAAATGGTGAAGATGCAGTGTCTTACAAGAATCTGTCCTGTTGGAGCATCTCCAGATGCCTGTTTTATTTAAACAAGTTTTCACTATCATGAAATTAAAGGGGCACTGTTAGTTTATCACTTTACCAAAATGTTTTCAATAATATGCAGAGCAGTAATCCCCACAGTCTGTATAGTTAAGAACATATATTATACATAAAGCTGTGAATTTTGAACCAAGATGAATTCAAAATGTTGTTCCCCATTTTCTTCTTTCTGTGCATCTCATAGTTTGATCAAAGCTTCTACATAATATCCTCTATTTCAAGCAGATATTTAGGGAATCCCACACCCTTTCTGATAGATATAGATAATCCCAATAAGCCTTTCAACTGAGAATTCAGAGGGGGGAAAAAAAGCAATCCACAAAATTGTTCTTAAACCTACCATATTTTCAGACCAATGTTAGCTCTTAAGTTTCCCAGACAGTAGTAGATCACTTTTCCAATACTTTTAGAATATTTCTGTCAAGCTTCAGTTGTCTCAGGCAAAGCTGTTTATTTGCACAGTTATGTCTGCAGGTGGAACTGTGCAGTAGAAACTATTCCCTGTTAGGATGACTTGCAACTAGATGCTCAAATATCCCTATTCACCCAGGCAGAAGATGGACACACTGAGTGGGATTCACCTCACATAACTCTAGGCATCAAAAAGTTAGATTTAACCTCTCCTAATAGACAATGGAAGGAAATTTGATTGTCTGGCCTAACTTACCTCCTATTTTGGGATGTAATAAATCACCTTCAGAGGTAGCCCCTAAAGGCTTGCAAAAGGAACTTAGAGTGGTCGTGCCTAACTTTTAGATGTCTTTATTTGGGCAGAGGAATCCTCTCCAAGCTAGAGTCCTCCACCCTGCTCCACTGTGTTAAAATTGCTGATGACAAGATTTTTACCAACACAGGAAAGACATTGTATACATTCATCCGTCAGTTTTCCCACTTGGCAATCTTTTTTCATAAACCAAACAACTCAGATTCAGTTCTCACTTACTTCCTTTAAGAGCTGACAGTAAAAGCATCTTGCTTCTCAGAACTAGAAATAAGTGCCTTGCATCCACAGTCTTGGAAAACCTCAGAGAAGGAATTCATTCTCTCTGGGTGATGTCATGTTACAGTGCAACATATTTGAGGCAAATGTCCCGTCATCACAGCACACAGTCATGGCACACTCACCTCTGTATTTATCATCATAACACTGCATTGAGATAGAAGATGCTCTCACATTCCTTGCACAGACTGAGGACTGAGGCAGCAGAGCCTTCCTGAAGTCCTGTGATCCTGTAAGGGCAGAGACTGGTATAGGACTTGCTTCTCCAAAGTCCCAGTCTGCCTCCTCCTTGCCTTCAAAATAGGCTGCTTTCAAAGGGATAGAGAGTGCCTTCACCTTGAACTTCTTCATCCCACAGCTAAGAAGTTCTTTGTGAAACAGGGCATCTGTGAACAGAGGTCTCTGTCCCAGGGAAGGTAGAGGGAGCCTGATGGATAGCTGCCATTGCAGTGGGGAACTCCAAGGCCTTTTCTGCCACATTACATCAGCAGTGAGCAATGGGAAGACTCATTTGAGCCAATTCTGGGTTGTCATTCTTCCCCCCAGACTCAGTGGCCTCTGAAATCACTCCATTGTCTGCAGCAGAATCTGGCACAGGCCCATAATGCCAGGTTATTTCACTTCCCTGCAGAATAAAAGATTTCTTCAACCATGAGAAATTATCTCCTGACAGCGCCATTCATTAGGGCTCCCACCTGTAGACTGTTTCATTTTCAGCTTACTCGAAAGGTGCTGAAAAGCCAGCGTGTGTGTTATCACTTGACAATATAGCACAGCTAATACCACTTCACCTTTATGTATGTTGTCACTTACTGCTCTTTCCCTCAACAATGGCTCATGGTAACACTCGGGTCTTGAACTTCACTCTTCTAAAACAAAACAAACAAAAAAACCCCAAACTTGTGCAGACCAATTAAGCTCTTGTTTCTTAAGAATTATACACATAAGGGTGGGGGGAAATCTATAACTGGTATTTTTTTCCTCTTTTGAATTAGAAAGTTAAAACATTAGGTTTTATCTTCAGCTGCTGGAGGGATCTAGTCAGTGATTCTTTTTTTCTTAAGGCAGGAATTCAGATAGGCCAGGCAAACTGTCTTTTCTGAGCTTATGGTTCAATGTATGCCCTGAAAACTAAATCTAGAAATTTTTGTGCCAACCAATTGTCTCGTAACTCAATTTCAAACTAAATGTTCTTCTCCATGGGTTTTGGCATGAAAGAAGTTTTGCCCAACATTTTCTTTAAGGTTTTCTTCTCTGGAGGAGTCCTGTAGACACCAAGCCGTGTGGCTCCTATACATCTATCAGTGTTGTGCATAGAAGTACATAATGTCTTATAACCTGTATAACTGAAATACCATGGACTGGTAGCTATGGACCAGCTCCCGTGGTGGCAGGTGTTGTACAAACATAACACAAAATAAAGAAGATACATTCCCTTAGTCAGAAGTAGAGAGAGAGCAGCCAGCCACAAGGAGACAGAGACACACCAGGGAAGCATGGGATGTATGGTGGGATGTCTCTAACTATGGACATTCACATAGACACTTTATTTTGGCAGTTAAGGTGCACAGAGTGAAAACCTCACGTGTAGACCTCTACATGCAAATGTTTATGGTTTCTAGTCTCATTTGAGATGCCTTAGGACATCCCACCTGACTTTCAGCTGCTGCTCCAGATGGGGAAGGTCTGCAGTCCTGTACTGTACCATGGATAGCCCAGGGCATCCCAAACCCCTACAGTTAAGTGAGATGAATCCCACCATATGTATCTTAGCAGTGTCTGGTATCACTGATCCCGTCTGCTGTAAACATTGCTGTCAGTGTCATAACTTCTAGGATTGCATCTATTTGAATTTGTGTCTGGAAATCAGTCCTTCTTTAGTCAGTCAGAATTTATTCACAGTCACTGTAAATAAAACATTGTGGAAAACATACAAAGAAAGAAATATTTATGCTAATATTTGTTCTTTCTTCCCACTGAAACTCTTGAAAACAGGGGGTAGTGCAGGAAAGCTGATACAATTTGAGATAAAGCTGGAAAATGACATATAGAGAGTTGTTCAGTGGAGTGTTTGCAGTCATCTAGAACTGACTGCTGGGCAATCTGTACTTTGTCAGAACAATGAAAGTGATCAAGAGGCCTCATTTGGTGTGGTGACCTACTACCATCAGGAAGACCTCTGAAAGCTGGGAAGGCCCTGGAGCACACGTGGCCATTGTGACAGAAGAGGCTGTAGCCCACGGAAACCAAGAGCCCACCTGGAGCACTGCTGCAGCCCTGCCTCCGCCATGTAACCAAACCTCTAAACGCTTTCACCTCCTACAAGACATGGACCACATCCTCCATCCACACAAAAGAGCAGAGGTGTACAGGGCAAAGCTTCCTGAGCAGTGCTACTACATATCTAATCGAGACAGGAGTAGAAGCAGAGTCCAGAAAAGGAAGGGATCTGTGATTTGTATGGTATTGCTGAGGAGTCTTACTAGGTAGTTAGCTGCCTACTGGTAATCCGGCTATCTTCTTTGCTGTTGTATGATCATCTCCTGGTGGCCCGAGAGCAGCTGAACTGGTGTAACCACCCCTAGCTTCCTCCTGATACCACCTGTGCTCTGTAGCTGTGTTTCTGTTAGAGACGTTTGCCTTATGCCCCTGAGGATGTCTCCCTCATGTTGTAATTCTCCTCTAATTATTCATCGCTGAGAAAGACTTGTCTGAGTAGTTAAGATTTTTTGTAGCACTTGCTTTTTCCAACTATCCGTTAAAACCTTTCCACAGACTCAAATGGGGTAAGTGCTGGGCTGAAGTAAATGCAAATTAGAAAAATCACATCTAAGAATGTAAGAACCTGTAATATCTCAGCTCCTCATGTAGGACCTATGCATGAGGCAGAGCTTTTGCTGTGCTTCAAGCTCTCCCGGTCCTTTGTGAGGGTAGCAGCGGGGTGAAGAGGTCAGTAGAAGGCAGCAAATAAATTGATTCCTGTGAAATTTATATTTCCTTTCTGGGGTAATGGCGATCAGCTGGGAATGTTGGCAAAAACTTTTGTGGATTTTTCTTGCAGAGTTAAAACACATTGCAGGATTTTTGCCTTCTTGGCTGCAGTTTCCTCTTTTCTTGCCAGATATCATTATAAGGATTCAAGAAGGATGAGTAATTAAAACTCATGCAAAGAATGTGTCTGACAATTAAATTCAAATATCTATCTGATGAGGCAACGTAAGAGACTGCATTGCTCCTGGAGCTTATGCCCTGTGATGGCAGGGGTTCACCCAGTGACTGGGGACCCTCTGAGAAGGGACCTGCCATGCTGGGGACCCAAATGTTGGGCACAAATTGCCTGGTGCCCCCGGGGCCTCAGAGGTGCCACCACTGCACCCTGAAACCTCCCAGCCCTGTGGTGGCCTGGCCATCCCTGGGGTGAAAAGATGGCGTCCCCTAAGCTGCCGGTACACTGCTAATAAAAACGAGGAAGGATTAAAAAAAATATGGATTTCCTCAGGAAATAGATGAAAACAGAAAGAAAAAATAAAATTAAAAACAAAAAGGGGTGACGCCCCACAGGGCTCACTGGGCGGCAGCCCGCAGGGGGGTTCGGCCTGAGTGGAGGAACGGCCCCGTCCCGGCCTTACCCGGCGCGGCCCCCGCAGCCGCGCGCGGGCGGCGGGCCGGGCAGAGGGCGGTGGCGCCGCCGGGAGCGCTGCGGAGCGGAACGGGGACCGGCGGCGGGAGCCACCTGCGGGAGGCGCCGCTCCGCTCCGCCCGGCTCCGCCCCGCTCGGCTCCGCCCCCCCACGCCGCGCGGAAATGGCGGCGGCCCGGCCCTGGCGGGCGGTGGCCTCATAGGGTCGGCCTGGCCCCGGCGGGAAAATGGCGGCCCCACCTGCGGGCCTCTGCCTTTTGTCCCCTCGGGAGCAGAATGCGGGGCAGCGCTTAGTCCCGCCTCCCCCAGGGATGGGCAGAAGACTGGCTGCGCACAGTGGACCTCGAGTCTGCCCCTCGTCCTCTCTGCCCCCCTTTAAGTGGCCCAAATGAGCATCTCCCTACGTTCTAAACATAGGGGTGGAAAGGTGACAGACACTGTGAGGAGAAAAAAAGTCAAGCTTCCCGTGGATAAAAAGACTTAATTGTGGGCAAGCACTACAGAAAACTTCACTGAACTGAAGCTAACCTGAATTTCCCAAAGGCACCTTCAAGAACCTGAAAGGAGCACCTCCAGCAGAAAGCTGAAGGCAGGAAAACCCACCCGTGATGAATTTCTACCCATTCTGTCCCCATTCATTCCCCTTCCTCTGCACTGTCTCAAGTGCTCTTGGTAGCTCTGGAAGAAGTGGTACCTGGTCCTGCAGGGACTGGAGGGGAACTTGCCGACACCCCAGAGCAAGTTCCTCCACGGCTGGTGGCCTGAGGCTGTATCCCTCTTTTAGAAATAAACGTGGATGTCCGGGGTTGCCGGCAAGGCAGACTGGTTATTATACCCACAGTCACATTTGTTCATAAGCGCCATTCCCAGGCCACTACCTGGTAATTATTGTGTATTGCTGATGCACTAACAAACAGTTCTTGATGGCTCTCTAGCAAAAATAGCTTCAGGTAACAAGTAGAAATTAAGAACCCTTGCAATCATGCAAGCTCCTTCTTCTAACAGCTCCTATTGCTTTTAAGATTTGATCAAATAGCTGAAAATACAGACAAGACCACAGATGCCCAAGACATCAGCATGGAGATGTATTAGTGCTCTTACTCAAGCTAGTACTTTTGACTTAACATCACTGGCTTAAAGACAAAAATAACTCCTGCTTCCCCTGGAGTGAGGTTAGAGAGCACACAGAAGCTGCACGTACAAGTATTTTCTTTTTAAGAACACTTAGAAAGCAATGCAGAACAGAAAAGCCTTTCTGACAACCTTAACAGAGTCCCAATCTTGATGATTTCTTCTAAGAATTTCCACAGGCCAGCTTTACCCTGTTTCCACGTGCTGCTTGTTTCAGCAAATTCCTCCTCAATCAGTATTATTGATTATTACTCATGGGTCCTTGAGGAAAGCAGTTTTACCTCTGTATATGATCTCTTCTGCTGTTTGTTTTTTTCCTGCCACAGCGGTTTTGGTTTCCCTCATTTCAATTTTTCCATGCTTTCATTCATTCTCAACAACATATGGGAAACCACCTTCATTACAAGGCTGTGCAATACTTAGAGGTGGGCTTCTCGTAGGGGAGTTTTGCAGGGTCTCAGGGATATCAATTATAGAATGTGGAAGTTTTTGTCAGATTACTCACAGACATTATATCATGAGCTAATCTCATCTGCCTGATTCTATGAACACAGCAGATACCTTACAGATCCAGTTTTTCACCCAAAGATGTTTTTACACTCTAAAATTGTTAATTTTTCTTAGCACAGATTTAGAGAACTACATGAAGAACTACAATCCACCTACAGCCGACTACTCCATCTGAAACTAAAGCGATGCAGAACTTATTTTTAAGAGTTCTGTCTCAAATTAAGAGGTAGACCAGTCTGTTGCAGCACTGGTGTTTGAAGGTGAGTGCAGAGAAAGATCCATCCCAGATGAGACTCTGTAGGGAAACGGTTGCCCCACTTCAGCAAACACTGTCTCCGAAGAAAGCAAAGCGAGCCAAAGACTTTTAATCCCTCGCGTTGCAAATGTTGAGAGATCATTGCTCATTCTAATCACAATGTATACTAGCCTTGCCCTTTTTTTATTGGAGGTAACTTCCATCGGAAGATAAAATTTGGGCTCTGGAAAAAGTTACTTTATGCTAAAGAAGCAAATCCTGCAGCATGTTATATTTCCGGCATAAATATTAGTTTTCTGCCTCTTATTTGGGGCCTGTATTAGATTAAGTACGACCTGGGCCACAAAGCTTTGAAGCTGTAGACCAAAGCTTTTATTTTTGGTGTAGTATTTAATGGGATCCAGTGAAATTGATGATGCACTTGGGAAAATGCTTTTGATTAGCCTTTGTTGTTGAGCAGTGAGCCTCACGGCAGATCCCCTGGGCTGTGGAGCACATTGAACCTGCAGGCCAGTCCTCAGTCTCCTGCTTACACCAGGCAAATGAGAGTAATTGGCCGAGGAATTCTGAAAACCTGTCTTAAGATGAGGAAAAGCATATCTGAGAGGAGTGAGCGCCATCTTCTTAACAACAAGAGGTGGAATAGAAACAGGGTTTAAGTTTTTTGGAAGTATTCAAGAGCATTGCAAAAAGGGATACTGCAGACTCTCTTAATCCCACGAATATCTAGTGCAGTCCCAAACTAACGACTCCAGAGATTATTTGGCTTCGATGATACATTACACACAGGTCCAAGGACCATAAAAGAATGGTTGCATTTGATACGGAGAAGTATGTGTCACTCCTTTGTTATGTAATAGTAGAAATAACCTTCATTCTTTGTGAGAAAGAAATCTCTCCATCTGGAAAGAAAGCCTGCAGGGCCCTGGAGGGGATGTTGAAAGCTCTTGCAGTTTGTCATGGAAAAGAATGGTGATTTCCAAGAAGCGTAAATGTGGATAAAATGCTGTCCACTGTACATCTGTGAGGCTCAGAGTCACTGCAGAAACTCTCACCTCATTTGTTAGCCGTTTCGTAGCTTTCACCTGCCCGGCACAAAGATTTTATGCCACATCTGTGCAGAACTTTTTTGTCAGGATCAGCACTATCGTCATTCTGTTGGGCAACTGCATGAACATAGGGAAGGACACAATTCTTGCCTGATTCAGCTGGATCGGAGAGATGCTACTTAGGATATCTAGTACCCAAAGTCTAGTCCTTTCATAACCCGGGGAACTTCATGGCACGTGAGTTTCACCTCATTCATGTACAAGTTGATATATATATTCTGTAGAATTTGACAGAGGGGTTTGGTTTGGTCTGGCAAGAAATGCAGCTGAATTGTAAGGTGGCAGGGGGGAAGTTAAAGGAGGCTCTATGTATGTCCTGCAGCTATCTCTGTGGAAGGGACACAGAGATTTTCTCACACATCAGTGGAATACGGATCACACTATGGGGGCTGCATCCAGCCCTGGTTTCTTTTCTCCAGCACTCCGATTTTAAACAGTATCAGACAGAAAACATCCAGGGCAGGGTAATTTTTCTTTGCTGTCATTAGGTTTTCTCTTGGAAAGAGAAAACTTCTGCCTCAAAGGACAGAAGAAAAGCTCGTGTTATTTTACCACCTCCTGGCTTTCCCCATCCCAACCCATATGCATTGTGCATGGCTGTGCCTGCACCCTCTGTGCATTTCCCAGCTGCTACCTCTCCTGTCCTCTCCTAGGCCGCTGGAACTTGGAAGCAGGCTGGCTGGACATCCTCTGGAGATCCTAACAAGTGTCTTTTTCTGTCTGCCCTTCCACCAGCTCCCTCCCTCACCACAGCCACCTCTTCTCTCCTAGATGGCTTGTAATTGTGACAAGAAGCAATTGCCATGCTGCAAGGGCACGAGCAAAGCAAAAACCCTGGGCAGGGAGAGGCCTCCTTCTGTTTAGAAATTTCTTCTCATGGACAGAGAATCTCCCTATTGCAGGGTTTGACACTAAATCCCATGTTTGGGATTTAATGACCGGGACTGGAAGGAACCCAGTGGCAAAATCCATACTGACTTCTGTGTTGCAGGAGCAGCATCGCGTAGAGGGCTCACCAGCTTAAAACCTCAGTGTCTGACAAGCACCACAGGATCCCTTTAGTCTGCAGCACACAGCACATGCACGCCCTGTTCAGTCGGTACATGCCTGCATGTGTGTTCACCCCTGCTTACGTGTGTGAAACTACAGCTTTTGGTGTCTCGGGGACAGGGGGACCTATAAAAGGCATGAGGAGCTGCCTCTGTTATTGTACAGCAGACGCTGTCAGGACTCAGACTGGCACATGAGGAGCAACATTCTCACTTTTTTGTGAGCGCCAGGCTAAGTAGGGACTGGGGAGACCAAGGAGATGACCATAGAGGGGCTCTATAAGACCTTACATGACATTTTTCTTTTTCCTCTACACAGAGGTGTGTACAAAACTTGAAAGAAACTAAACCTTAAAAAAGTCACCGATTTCTCCTCTTTTTGGGTATCAGTTGACAGTAATATAGTTTAATGCTGTGGCAGGGAAACAATGAGGTTACTGCAGTTTAATGTCTGTAGGAAAGGGCAGGGGTGTCCCAGGCAATACACAAAGCAGGGAAGGACATCTCACTCCCCAGGTCGGGCTGCCGTTGGCACTGGTTGTGATACTAAAGAAGAAAGGAGGGCAGAGGGAAGGTGTCAGTAAGCAGCGGGTTTACAGAAAGGCGTGCCCAGAAATAGATCGTGCTGCATAGAGATGGGGTATCTGAAATAACTTAGGAGAATTTTCTTTAAGGTTTTCTGGGAAAAAAGGACTCTTGGGGAGGACTGTGAAGGTGAGAGTGTGCAGTTAGAAGTCTTCTCTTGTGACCTTTTCAACTATCCAGTGTTATTTTAAGTCCTAGATGCCCGTGTGAAAATGCTCCCATGAGCAGAGCTAAGTCTGAAAGTTGTGCCATATAATATGGATTTCCCATACAGATACAATCGGATCTCATCTCTCATATGAAAATCTTGGCTTTTCCTGTGTTTTGATAGTGGCAACAGTTTTTCTGGACTTCAGCAGCCTGAAAAACTGAGCATCCAAACCGTTGCTGTTAAGCGCACATAAATTACTTCTGTGCTCTATACTGAGCTCACCAGGCTTTTGTGCATAGAGGGAGTAACTGTGTCACAGGACAAAGTTCAAGCAGACTCATTGCTTTTGCATGCAGTGTGTAGTCACCCTCCACACACACATTAAACCTGACATGCTGGGCTTGCATCAAGTCTGCAGAGCTTCATGTGGGAAACTTACCTTTTTGGGGCTGGAGAAGCCACCAGTTAGCATCTATGAGCAAAAACCTCCAAAATCCTTTGTGTGGTCCTGGAAATGACTTGATTCTGCTGCTTGGGAAATTTAATTCACCGTCTAAGCCTATAGTCCAGCCTGGTTCCTTCCATTGCCTTATAAAGATACTACTGGAGTGGTGAAAATACTTTCTGGAATTATATCTTCTTCCTAGAAAATAAAAATAAATATGACTACTAAGGAACAGAAATAACCCAAAAGCTCGTCACCACCTGGATGCTGTCAGGGAGTAAAAAGGCATGCACTTGAATATTGTCAAGGAACTCACAAATGAAGTAGTCCTCCCCAGCAGAGATGTCAAGGCTGGCCCCTTGTGAATGGATGAGCGAAGAGAAATGCCCACAGGGAATCCCACATTAGTCAGTGCTGCTTCTATTTATCAGCACTTGGTGGACCCTGTCAATGCTGAGAAATTTGCCAGGGGGAAAAGACAGGGGCTAAAAGAGCAAAGAACAAGGAAAAAAAACCAAAACAATATAGCAACTCAGAGTATCTCCTATTTTGTGTTAGTGCTGATAATGGGAAGCTAAGAATTGTAGCTGTGATCCTGACCATCCTCCTTGCTATGAAATCAGAATTAAACCCCTCCAGCTCTGTCAACAGACTGACATCTAGTGGAGGTAAGATAATGATCTGCAGACCTCAAACCTAAAATCATTTCTCTGAGTGCTTACACCAAGTTCATGTTGTTCACAGAAGATGCTCAGTTTGTTTAATTTGTTGATTCTATTTGTGAAATACAAAATAATTTCATGAATGAATCTATGAATCTCTATTGCAAACTAAAATCACTGGACATGATAGGTAAATTTGCAGCATTTCATTTAGCCTACACAGAAATAAGCTTACCGTGTAACTAAATCACATAAACCCAAGACTTCAGAAGGTCTTCTGTACTTACAATACCACGTCAGCAGATGAGCTTTGTAAGACAAGGGCAACAGACTGGGAGTTGTATCCTAATTGTTAAGAAACAAATGGCTACAAAACTTGGTTTCAGAGTATTTATCAAAGCCAATCTTATGCTACCTGAAGAAATAATGCTTGAGAAGATGCTATGGGTAATTCAGAAGTTGACACATACATTATCCGTCCATCTCAAAGGCCAAATATATCCAGTTATATAGAGAGCTGTTTGACTGACAGATACAGAACAGAGAAATAAAGGCTTCAGTCCTCCAGAACCTTTTTCTTTAGATATTTGCCAATTTTGCAGTTGTAAGAGAAGTTTAATAGTCATGAGAAAAGCATAGTGAAAATTGTGGGTATTAGTTTGGATATATCATGGAAACATTAAGATCTACTTAAAAATCTCAGATCTGATTTTGTTAGAATTGTCCTACACCGGCTTTATATTCCTTTAAAAGAAACATGCAATCTAAGCTTTAAAAAAAGGAACAAATATTTCTATTTAAGTAACATCTTCAGAAGATTTGTGGATGTGAAGATATTTCATTGCCTTTTAATTTCAAAACCTTAGCATACTGAAGAACTACCTGATGAAACTTCACTGTCATAGCTGTGGACCCCCAAAAAAAGAAGAAAATTATGTTTCAGTTTAACCAATATGTAAAAGCTGCCCCAAAAGTTCATCTAATTACGTATCTGAACGGAAGAGTTGATCCATTCATGTTTCATATGTTTTATCCCACAAGATCATGGCAGTAGAATAAAATTAAGGGATATATATATATTAACTCATACAAATTAAATCAGCCTACTGTGTCTGCATCTGTTTGCCACACGTTATGCACTTGCTGGTTCTAGACTACATGGGTTTATCAGTCTCCCCCCATCATTTACCAACTTCTGGACGTGCCTGGTACCTCCATAACACTGCACATCATTATTAGGTAATACAAATTAATAATTAAATATTAAGTTAACACTGTGCCAACACAGACATGATCAAGACACTGTCGGGGATGGGTGAGCCTGCTTTTTGATCTCAGCAAGGGCTGATATTCACCAAATAATACTGATTTCACTGGAGGGGTAAATAAGGAGAAAATCCAGTGGTGAGTCAGAGGTGAAACCTTGGTTGGCAAGAACCAGGTCTGGGATTGTGTTACTCTAAAGCCCCTCCTGACTGCTCTCCTCCCCTTTCTCCATCATTTTTGTTATGGGGGACTCTGCAACTGAGCAAGACTCTGGGTCTTTCCATTAGTCTTGGGAAAACAGCCTGTTTGTCTCCCTTTCTGTGTGGTCTGGTTTAGAGGCAGAAGGAGAAGGGGAATAAATCAGAGTACGGCATTTGTGTCTGATAGATTTGATTTTGTCTTTTACCCATCTTTGCCAGCGGGGTGAGTCGGTGTAGCAGGCTCATCACATCTCTGGGGCTATGCTCAGAAATAACAGGCTTTGAGATTCAGGCTGTTCAGTGCCCCAGCACAGGGGAATACACAGGATGAGGTATTTCTCATATAATTAATTCAAGGTAAGAGGCCTGAACTCCATGGGCTGCAATGTCTGTTCCTCTGCTTCTGGTTTCAGCCAACATCACTGAAAGCCAGAGATGTATCTTAGACAAAAGTCTGTTGAGTTGTTTTCCCAGATAGAAATTTCATCCAGCTGCATCTGGTATAACTTCCCAGACTAACATCCCCATGCCTCCTAAAACACCTGACTTCTGAATACAGACTGTCATGCTCAGTTGGACAAAAGAGGAGTCACTTGATAAATCAAACGCAGGTAACAGAGTCAGTTTTTTCCTAGCAGAAGACAAAGGTTTATAAGAACATCACGTTAGGCGAAGAGTCTGAGCATGATGTGTACCTTCATTCCTGAAGCAAGGAGTGCCTCTACTGAGGAATCTGTTATAAATCATAGTTTTTGTGAGACTGGCAAAGCTGCATAACTCTGGCCTCGGGGAATCTGTCTAATTTGTCAGCTAAAATTCAGTCTCCTGATAGAAAACTAGTCCATTCATGCTTCGCAAAGGCTAATTACCCATGGAAGGAATCTGCTCAGGGAACTGTCAGCAGTGATGTGGTGTGGCACCATCACCCGTCTGGGAGGTTCCCAGGGAAGGTTGGTGGAGTTCCCTTTCTCCTTGTGCTGAGACTTTGCCGTGCAGCTGCTCCCCCCATCACCCCTCTATACATGCATGTCGTTTCATGGCATGGGCAGTGGGAAGCCCCAGGCCCCATGTGTCCCCGTGTGGCACTTTTGAAGGCAAATCACTTGCTCCCAGTAGCAGGCTGTCCTCTGCGCCTGGAAGTGGTGAGAGTTTGTGGTAGCTGAGATCATCTAAAAGAGGTGAGCTTTCCAAGAAAAGGTATGGTTTGTTAGACCATTAATAGAGTTGCAGAAAGCAGAGGAGTTCTTATGTACCCACATCTTCCTTCAGACCTGCAAACAGAAGCTGCTTACAAACTCACTGTCACGTGTCAAGACAGAAGGGCCACAAATAAGACACAGCAAATAGGAGCTTCCAAAAATAATCCTGAGAGGAAACACCATTTAAATTCTTAACAACTCATTTTTTGTAATATTCACGTGCAATACAAGGTGTAAAAACTCCAGCACTGAATAAATTGCCACAGATTTAACACTACCCGTATCAGAGGAGAACTGTGTTTCTCTGCTGGGCTAACAGAAGCAGTTACAAAGATTTTGTAACTACAGATCATAGTTTAATTCCCTTCCACAATGTTAGGCATGCAGTGTATTCTTTTTTTTCTTCTGGGAAGTAATCCTCTGCTGCTGGTGCTAAACTTCAGTGAGCCAAGTACCTCTAGCTCTATTTGTTCCATTTTAGCAGCATTTTTAAATGACCATGTCTTAGCACTGCTAAATATGTGCCCCAAACTTTTGAGTACATCACTAAAATAGCAATGAAAACAGGAAGAGATGTTGGAACAATGGTTGGATCTTGGGGGAAAAATGATCGTTCACGGTTATTAGCAACTATTAGCAACTAAAGTGCTAAACCATAAGCAACTAAACTTGTCAAGGCCAAGTCATGATCTTGTCAGAAATCTCTTCAATCGACCGTTCAACTTACTCTACGAGTTACTCATCATGCAGTTATGAACAAGTGTCCTGAATGATTTTTAGAAAACAAAGAAAACGGGGTATAAGTTGATAATTGCTTGGACGACACTTATGCCCAGCCCCAACCTATCTATAGCCACTTTTTCATTTGTTACTATAGAAAGACTTGGTTTAAAAATACTGTCAACAAAAATTGTTCACTGCATTTAAGTATAACGCAAATTGACTGAGTAAGCCTGCACTCAGCAGGGTGCTGAGGCCAGTGCAAGTTTTCAAGAAACTGAGCAGCCTTGGGATGTTTAGCAACCTCAAAATAATGCTTGCACTTAAGTTTCTTGATGTACCAAGGCCCCTCTCTTCTGTTTGACTCTCATCAGGTCTGTGTGTTTGTTCTATTAGGTGGCATCAATAACCAGTCTCTTCTCAGAGTGCTGTGCAGAAAAGGGAGCATAATTGTCTGAAAAGAGGCTTGAGTGTTTGCTTTTAAATCAAAGAACACTTTTGAAATATTAAATAAAGAGGGACTATAATGTATGTCACTCCAACCAGTCTCAAAGATACTGATGCACATTAATGATTTACTTTGGGCTTATACATCTATTTGCTTTTGCATTCAAAATGCTGCATTATTTCCTTGGTAACTCCAATATCTCACAGAATTTAGCTGATTCTCCATCTGAAGTGCACCCTCTTTAAGGAAATTAATAAAGGTTCCCATGAGAGCACTTTTCCCTCCCCCTGCCCCCCATTGTTTGTAAAGGAAGAAATAATGACTGTGTTTGTCATGAATGGGCCATTTTTGTCGTCTTCCCCTCTTCCATCCCATTAATGATAGCTGAGATTTAAACACGATGGCACATTCAGCCACTGTGTTCACTGTTTAACAACATTCCCAGTCTCACTGAGTTGGCCTGCTTTACTCCTGTATCAGTGTATGCCTCAAAGAGCCTTTCTAAGAAATTCCTCTCCTTAAAGAACATCTTCAGTCTCAACAGTCTGGCCTCTCACATAGTCCTTTAAACAAGAGCAGTGAAGCTCTGCTCTGATACGCTGATATTATACTGGGGCACCACTGAGGCATATTTCAGCCCTTGGTGCAATGGCAAATATCAAGAAGAGGTTGCCATGACCCTCACAGTCCCACTTCTACCCCATGGCATTCCCTGGCAGGTAGACCAAGGATGGGGGTGGGGTGAAGAGCAGTAAACACTGTGTGGGAGACTGTACCTCTCCGAAGCCAAAGATGAGTTAAATCTGCCTTGAAATTGTCTGGCCTCCCTCCTGCGCTGGCGGCTATTGCTGATGATTCATCTCAGGGAGTTGAGCCAGACGAATGCAGTGGCTGCAGACTGATGTTGGGCTGACAGCACTCAGAAAGCAGCAGTCCTGCTTTGCCCCCGGTGCTGGTTCCCACCCTCACTCTGTTGTTTGGGGTCTAGCAGTCATCCAGTGGAAGAACAAGCTGATTCAAAGGCTGAGCCAGCAGGAAGGCAGGAAGCAGGCTCCAGGACTCTTTGCCCTCCTTCCTTCTGCCTGCTCTTGGTTGCTGGTGTCCCACAACCCCCCATGCCTCCCATCCTGCGAGCGTTTCTGTGGCCACACTTCTGCCTGGATTGATGACCTGATCTGACTCTTCTGTTTTTGCCACATCATATCCATATTGTTTTCATTAGTTCCCAATGCCAGTCCACCACACGGACTCATCTTAACACAAGGGAGGAGATGGGGACCAGCAGGAATGAGAGACAGGGAGCACAAGAGGGCAGGATGTAATAACCAGCATCGCCACCCTTCCTGCAATGCATGACAGGGCAGGTGATTCTGGGAAGGCAGGTCTGAGCTGGAAAGGAAGATAACCTTCACAGTTCTTGCTGGGCTGACAGCCACTCACACAGCCCAGAACCATGGCAGACCAAGCAGACTCCAAGCAAACCACAGGCAGAACCAGAAATGGCCGTGTCCCTTCTGTTCCCTTCTGGCACCAGGCAGCGTGAAGCTACCCACATCTGCCTGGGAACAGGGCAGAAAGAAGCCAGTCAACAGAAATCCCTAGAGAATTAGGTCCAGGGGAAAATGTTCCTGAGAAGAGGCGGATGGACAAGACCCCGGAGAATCTGCCCCCTGAGCAGGTACAGCACAGGCACAGCCACGTGCTCACCCTCAGCACTCTGCTGATGCCAGAAACAGCAAGAAGACTTGTCGAGAGCTGCGGTTTACATGAAAAATCAGTGTTTGTTCCAGATGATGATTTTTTTTAATTAAGAAGATTTATTCAGACCCATGCAGAAGAAATAAAAGAAGTGAACATAAGCTTAAAGCTTCAGAAGTTTCAAAGCTCGTTACTCAACATTATTTACTCGCTGCGTAATCCCTTCTCATCACTCACTGACCTCTGGTGAACAAAGAGTTGAGCTGACAGCAGCTTCCAACTTCCTTCCTCAAGCCAAGATTCTTCAAAATACTTCTTTTTCAAGTTGCATTTCAACCTTTACAGACACTCTGTCTAATAATCTCCCTTAAAAGCACCGTCCTACTTGTCTTTCACATTTAAGAAACTTGCTAGGAAGACTTCACAGTAAGCTAGGTAGGTAGAATATTTTTTCTTAACAAAAGTAAAGGAAAAAAAATGAAAAAGAAGTGAAGCCAACCTGCTTGTATAAAGACATAACCTCATTTCTTTTTCTTTGATTTATAAAAACGTCTTGCTAATCATTGCAGGTTTTCTGAGAAAAAAAATAGTCTGAGATACCTAATACCTACACAACACTGTAAGTTCGACACATAATGAAGCAGAAAAGTTTGACTGATTGAATGATAAAACAGAAAGAGGATGTGTAAATGACTGAGGAATGTCTCAGGGAAACACATTAACTGCAGTTTCTCGATATGTCTGCCTTTGCATTCCTAATAATTCACTTAGAGGAGATGCTGAGGTGGACTGTCTCAGTTAGCTCTTGCTGACCTTAACTATAAAGAGGTTTTATCCATTTCAATTGCAAAAAAAAAGCGTCCATCAGACTATATCTGCTTCAGGACAGTTTATAAACCCATCTCAGAACTGATGACAGTCTGCTGAATTTTTTGGATGATGGTATCTTCCAAAAGTTTTGAATATGGATGAAACAAAGTGTTTTCCAGATTTGCAAACTAAGATCCATGAATAATTTATTAATTTATATGGTCTCTTTTGTTTTCAATTTTCAATGTTTTTCAAAAACATTTTTTGGGGGGTTGTTTTTTTCTCCCCTCAGATAATTCTCTGGAATTCTTCAGGTTTTGAAGTAGGGATAAAAAATGTTTATGAAAATTTTAATGTGAGGGAGGAAAGAAATTTTCATTGAAGGCTTTGCAGCATTTGGATAAACCCAGAGAAAACAGAGTGCATCCTAATCCAGGTAGAAACAACACCACACAAGTGCTTTTTTTATCACACTTTAACTATGGAACTGCAAATACTAAGTACCAGCAATACAGTCTTGAAGAATATTGTGGGGGACCAAAAAAAAAAAAAAACACAGACTGAATTTGCTGGTTTAGCAAAAGAAATACTTCTTTTCACTGAATTAATTGGTCAAATGAGCTCAAGTGACAGTACTTTTTCCAGTCACACTGCAAATTAAGGTATATTGTAGGAGTTACCTCCAGGAGATGAATAACCTTCTGCTGAGCACAGGTGGAAAGCAAATAGGTCTGAAGAAGGAAGTTGCTCAGGCATGCAGAAGCTCCCACTGACCTCAAACAAGGACTCGCATCTCTGTGACCCCTCTGCACAGGAGCCATTCCCTCCCACCATACAACCCGATCCCTTCCTGGAGCTCTGAGCATCACTATTAATGCACAGGGACTGAACCTGGGCTAGTCTGCTCTGTAGTGGCTGGTCCTTGCAAAGCCCTTACACTCTAAATCCCATTTGATTCACATATACTAACACTAACTTCATCTCCGCCTTACATCAGTCCACGAACGCATTGGAAAACAATGTCTGGGTTTGCCCCTAGAATGAGTACAGCACAAATACCATCAGGACTGTGTCCCAGGAACTTTTCCCGTACTAAGGGACAGAAATAGTCTGGGTCTCAGTTGGTGTTCAATTTCTAGCACTCACTGACATCCTTCAGGACCAGCTGATCTCAGGCAAGCCACCAGGCAGGGAGGTGTTGTTTGTACTGGATGTTGGGACAGTGGTGAGAAAGCCACATTTCCCCATGAAAGATGCCCAAGAACAGGAGATTCTCTGCCTGGGGGAGTTTAGCCCCTACCAGCTTGGATGAGATTTGAACTGATGCCCATCATGACAAAAGGTTTTCCAGTTCATTAGTTGCTTCGTGTGCCAAACCACTCTGCTGCACCATTTCAGATTAATCTTACTACAGAACACATTTGTGTACAACACAGGGGAGTTTTGATCATGGCAGCATGCAAGGGTGAGCTGCTGCTAGCTGAGGCTACAAGCAGAGCTGCTCCAGGAGCACACTGGGGATAGAATTGAGATAATACAGTTACAATTGCCTCCTTGGAGTATTCTCTCCTCCTTGTTCCAGGTGGGAATATGCTAAATTACTACCCATATTAGGGGCATGTTATCTTCTCCTCCTCCGTGAGATCTTAGCTGTGTTGCCTCACAAATCACTGGGAAAAAAGCCAAAGTGTCACCCATTTATGACCATGTTCCTCTGCTCCCACCCCTGCAAAAGCCATTCCACAAAGCTTGCTCATGCAGCCCTGACCATCCCTAGCACTGCAAAGAGGTCTCAATGTGTGCCCGTCAGAGTGGTGAGATGTAGGAGGAAGCCATGGCTACAGGTTGGAAAGGAGAAGCCTGAAGTGCACTTTCCTCCTTCGCTTACCAGTTTGCAAACAGAGGGATGGGGGGAGAAGGTAGTTGCTGATTGTAGCACACATATTCCTAGCTCAGCTTAGCTGGACTATGCATGCTTGTGGTTCATCCTCACAAATGCCATGTTAGGCCCTGGGCCAATATAAACACTAAGTCTGTCTTCAATATATATAGTGAAAAAAAATAGTCCCAGCTCACTCCAAATTCGAGTGTGTTTCCAGAGGGAAGGAGGAAATGAGGAGGGCTCTTATAGTTGTAGCCAGGTAATGCCAATCTCTGCTCTTAATAGGTTATGTTGTGGAAAACACACCTTTTTTTTTCCCTAGCTGGCATGCGTTGATTATAATACAAATAAAAATGTATTCAAACGCGCCAAGCCAAAGATCTTGAAGGAATTTTTCTTAATTCTGTAGGATAAGAGTTTTCACAGGACTGTGTGTAAATTAAGGTGCCAGCACATCCCATAATTTGAGGGAGATACGGGTGCTTTCTATCACATGCCAGTGGGAAACTTCCGGCGTTCATTCCTGATAAAGACATGCTAAGAAGTGATAACTTATTTGTTGATTTTGTCTCCAGAATATTCCCATGTTGTAGAAGTCTGCAAAACCTCATGAGGTTCAGCAAGAATAAGTGCAGAGTCCTGCACCTGGGAAGGAGTAATGAAATGCACCAGTACAGGTTAAGAGGAGAGCTGCTGGAGAGCAGCTCTGTGGAGAAGGACCTTGGAGTCCCAGTGGACAAGTTCTCCATGGAACAGCAATGGGCCCTCATGGCCAGGAAGGCCAATGGCATCCTGGGGTGCATTAAGAGCAGCGTGTCCAGCAGGTAGAGGGAGGTTCTGCTCCCCCTCTGCTCTGCACTGGTGAGACCTCACCTGGAGTACTGCGTCCAGTTCTGGGCTCCCCCGTCAAGAGAGACAGGGATCTGCTCAAGAGAGTCCAATGGAGGCTACAAGGATACTGAACAGACTGGAACACCTGCCTTAGGAGGAAAGGCTGAGACACCTGGGGCTCTTTAGTCTGGAGAAGAGAAGACTGAGAAGGGATCTAATTAATGTCTATCTGAGGGCTGAGTGTCAAGAAGAAAGGAGCAGCCTCTTTTCACTTGTGCCCCGTGATAGGACAAGGGGGAATGGATGGAAGCTGGAGCACAGGAGGTTCCACCTTAACATGAGGAAAAGCTTCTTTACTGTGAGGGTTACAGAGCCTGGAACAGACTCCCCAGAGAGGTTGTGGAGTCTCCTTCTCTGGAGACCTTCAAGCCCCATCTGGATGTGTTCCTGTGTAACCTGCCCTAGATTCTGTGGTCCTGCTCTGACACGGGGGTTGGACTCGATGATCTTCAGAGGTCCCTTCCAACGCCTAACATTCTGTGCTTCTATGAAAACCACCCCCCAAACTGAAATATTGGTAAAAACATTCAAACCTGACATCTAAATAGGCTATCTTGAAATCATTTTAGTTTTATTTTTCTTGTACCTGGAGATCTAGTCATCCATGAAACAGAAATAGCACAAATACAATAAAATAAACCAAAATCTTTGCAGGAAAGGCATCAGTGAAAGTGGATCCTGATGAGTGTTTGATCACAACTGAAAAAGTAAAAAAAGTTGCCTTTGTTTAGATGTCACTAAAAATTAAATTGAAAACAAAAGCAACCATATAAATTAATAAATTATTCATGGATCTTAGTTTGCCAAGCAGAAATCCATGCAGTTTTCATTGAGAATAAAGATCCCAGTCTGGTTTCCTGGCCTGATTCCAGATAAGAGAATTACATCGTACCTACTTAAATTTCCCCTTCAGTTCAGCATGATATATGTGTCTTCCTCTCTGAAAACTCTTGTCTAACAAATCTAAAGCCTGCCACTTACCTTTCAATGTTGAATAGCTTTAAGTTTTGCTGCAGGACTCTTTATACCTTCACCCCAGTGGGCTTCATATTTCTTAGTCGAACAGCATTAAAAAATAGAGCTCAAGCCATAGTGTTGATAAATCCTAATACTTCTAAGATTTTCGGAGAAATACTTCAATGCTCTTGAATCAAAAGTTTCAGCCATGCCACAAACACAGGACTCACCCCAGAAGGGCCACTGACTTTTCCCAATCTGCTGCATGTTTTTATCATTAGGAACCACATTTCAGTTGGGCTTCCCTCCACAGATAGGAACCATGCATCTTAATGCTTCCCTGTGGGCTGGGGATTATCTGCATGTGACTTCAAGCTTTGGATCCATCTTAACATCTCAAAAGCAGCTGAAGACTGTTCCCGCAATTCCACCTTTCTGGAGCTGAGGATCTACCAGATTGCTGCTTTACTAGAAAAGGATTTAGCCTTGTTGTATTTGTAGCTGAGAAATACATATTTCTAATATATTTCTATATATCTCTAAAATATAAAGAATAAAGAACCTCAAAGGTTTTAAAGATGCGCCGACTGCTCACAGAAAGCCCTAATATGCGTTAGGTTGGAGATAATCTTATTCTGAGTAGTTTCTGAAAGCTGCTCAGTATCAACAAGTACCCTGATAGATGTACTTCGTCATCACCATCATGCCATTTTTATTGGGCATTTCTGCTTAAGATTCACTTGAAATCATTACCTACATCACATCTCAATCTGGCACAGACTCTTTCAAATACAACAGGGTCACGTCAAACTCAGCATGCTCTTGTACATTTGAGTTGGATTTGGTTTCTAATCCTCCACTTCCACACTCACAAATGATTACAACCTGGACACTTCATGCACTAAGGTGCTCCATACCTTCAGCACTGGTAGCTAATTTCTGTGCTTCAATGGGAGGTCAAATTATCTGGTACCTTTTAAAGAGGGCCCAGCACATAGGAGGAGGCGGTACGCTGTATTTGTGGGCTGAAGACATTTGAAACACACAGAAAGCAACCTGGATGCCATGAACTTCCAGAACACCTGGATCTGGATGACAGCACAAGTCTACCTTTGCTGAGTAAAGCAGGGGTACCTTGGAAACTGCCAAAGGGACTGATCCAGAGCCCAGTGGGAATTATGATACGTACGGCTTTCCCTGGGACTTGAGTCAAGTCTGTGGTGAGTTTCAAGATGAAAAGACATTGCAGGGGCCAAGAGTGACCTCTAAGAGATGAGAATCCCCCGCAAAATAAATATCCTTACTTGTTGGTTCCAGAAAGTGAAGGGGGAGTGAAAAAAAATTAATAACTCACAGATCAACAACATAAAATCTTTTTTACCTCTTTTCACTATTCAGCCGTGGATTAAATTGCTTTGATGAATATCAGACATGTATTTGCCTTTCATCACTTTTCATGTTCTCAACCTTGCCCCCAGACTCAGCATATCTGTTTCAGACTACTAAATATTATATGTGCACAGGAGCAATTTGGTGTATATAATGATAGGCATGATTGTTAAATTGGTTTCCAGTGTCTTTCAGCCTGTGTCCCTGCAGAATTGCAATTAAACACTTGACAAACCACAAGGCTATGCTAATCCCACTTCAAAAATGTCTGATGGCAAGGATGGCAGTCTGCCTTCCTTCTCCACTGAATGACAGAGGGACCCAGCGTTACTCAGGCTCTTCTTAAAAATTCTCTGTTTCTTCCCTTTGGCTGGGCGGTTCATGTTTCAGCTGCAACATTCTGCCCCAGTTCTCTACTGCGATGTAACAATCTACTCTTTGTTTAGCCCTGCTACCTCATTTCTCTCTATTAGCCTTTAATCCCTGTCAGGGTTTCACCTTTGCAAGGATGAGGTCACAGCTCACGTTGATTGGGGAAGGAAATCCTGATGACTGTTGCTGACAGAAAGCTGATAATGCTGGTTTGGGCAGCAATAAATTCTCAGTCTCTAAATGAAGACTAATCTTTGAGCCAGAAATCAGCTCTTTCAGTAGTTTTTTTGGACCTCATTCACAAATATTTTCCCATGCTCAAGCTGCTTGACCTTTGGAGCATTCAGTGCACGTATGTTATTGTGCAGAACTGTTTTCCAAGGATCAAAATAAGCAGCAATCTATCAGGGAGAGGCAGGTGAAATTATGAAATAAATCAATGATGTTATCCTCATTGGGAATGCGACACTCTGAGCTCTCTGTCACCTCTGCAACCCTGACTGCAAAATTGGTATCTGCTGCTCAGCAATTCTGTCCCGTCAGCCTTTTTATTTCTTCAAATGACTCTGGCTGTCAGGGCCAGTCATTTTTTATTATTTTTTCTTTCAGGACATCATTCAGAGAGATAAAAAAGGTGAGCAGGAAGGGTTTGTGTTAAGTTCATTTTGCTGACCTGACGAGCGATTCAATAAAGATAGTTCTTAAGTAACCCTGAGCAATGCAGATGCTTCTTTTACAACATCATAAATGCCATCTTTGGTGCAACTCACCACCTTAAATCAAGTATGGTCATTCAACTGGCCCTTCTCCACAGTGGCACCCATTATATGTAAATGCCTGCACCTCCTGCAATGGCACAGCTCCTTGACTGCAGCATCACCAACAGCTGAATTGAGTGGAAATTTATTAACTCAAATAATTGATAATCCTTTCAAAAACTTCACTTTTGTACATTATATCATCTTTTTCTTTCTGTTCCTTCTACTGTTCCCCAAAAGAGTTGTTGCTTCAGCGCGCTGCATTTTAATCTACTCCTACTGTCGTAACAGAGCCCCAGTGCTCCCAAACACAGCTTCTGTGCACACTAATTCCCTCCTGGACAGCTGCAACCAGGAGCAATGCTCCAAGAAATGAGAAGCTGACGGTTGAAAGCTTCAGCTCACTCTCTGCCAGTCCAGTCTGGCTATTGGTTTTGTCTCTGCAGCAGGCTATCCTATCTCCTTTGATCAAAACAACCCTGGGCTTTGGTCTGAATTCACATTTGAACTTTACAAATTGGGTCTCC
Source organism: Chloroceryle amazona (assembly GCA_027560015.1). Lineage (NCBI taxonomy): Eukaryota > Metazoa > Chordata > Aves > Coraciiformes > Cerylidae > Chloroceryle > Chloroceryle amazona. The sequence goes on along the minus strand of JANHFX010011228.1, from coordinate 3,398 downwards.
CCCAGCTAACAAAGTGGGCATTTTACTCTCTTTCCTGCTAGCAGTAACAGAACTCCCTGCTCCCATGCACAGCTGGTAGCATTTTAGTCAGGCAGTTCCTATGTAATCTGGTATAACTTTTTATTTCCTTCCACAGTGTGTTGGTCTTTCAAATGGTGAAAATCCACTATTGCCTGACCATAATTCTCTCCTGAACACAGGCTCCAGCATTGCTCTTGAGGGGAGCAATTCAGGTGCCTGAACACAGATGCGCAGTGCTATGGTAGATGACTTAGACAAGCTGAGATGCCCACAGTGGGCTGGCAGCTGTGCTGTAGGAGCTGGGGAAGATGCACACCTTTCCAGAGGGGCAGCCAGAGCCCAGGTGAGATGAAATGCACTCTTGAAAAGACCTTCAGACACCTGCAGCCTACCCAGGCAACACAGTGCCATCAGAGGTTGCTTCTCTGCTCATCAGCTGAATGGATAAGTAAGTTTGCCCTGTACATCATCAAGGGTCAAAAGCGACGCGTTACCTGATGGTATAGAAACCAGTGCTTCAGTCTTTATACTGATACTCTCACCTTTGCAAGGACAAACAGCAGCACATTTGTATTATAATCCTTATGCCCGCAGGTAACTACTTTATGTACCTTATACATGTCTGCATCTGTCTGCATGTATCAGATTTTCCAAGCCTTTCATCAGCTAAGTGTACTGGCCTGTGGAAAAGGGAAGCTTTGTTCTTTGAATTGTTTTGACATTATGATTCTTTCCAATCTTTGTTTAGTGAGATCTCTAACATTAGCTAAACTTTGTGAGCAAGAGAACTTCTCATTAGAACATTTGGCTGAACCAGGGATTCTAAACCTGTCTCTCATCCACATCCAAGAACCCCTCTTCACTCATCCATTTCCCACTTTCTGTCACAGACCTCTCAGGAGCTCAATGACAGCAGCAAGCGCAACAGCTGCGGGTCAGAACACAGGTCTAGCTCTCCGTCCCAGAGCACGGAGTCCAAGGAGATTCCCAGGAAATGCTCAGGTAAACTCAGCCCAGGGACCAGGGAACACCGTTATTGGAAGGCGGAGGCTGAGGAGGCAGCACACAAAGCTAAGACCTGATGTTCCTGGGGCTGGGGGAGCAATAGTGAAGCAGGAAGGGTAAAAACAGGTAAGCAGCTACGCTACAGAGAACACAAGCAGAGACAGTGGCCTGCTTAACCTCATTTCCATTACCTACCTTGGCCAAGTAAGAGTGAATTTCCATTAAGGAAAGAACGTTATCCCTGCGGGGCACTGGGCTGGACAGCGTGCATCTTGTTTCGGCCCTTCATTTGTATGCCTGGGGATGAAACGGTGAGACAAAATACTGCATAAATGCACAGGTAAATAAACTGCAGAACAGCAGCCAAACTCAGCAGGACCACAGCATCATCCTTCCCACACCCCCAGGATTCGACTCCAGGTTACAGATCTCACTGTTCTGTGTTGACTTCTTTGAGCATCTGGCCATTTTGTGCCCATACTGCAAAGCTCCGTTTCACAGTATTCAAACCTGAAACTGAAAATGGGCATGGTAATGCATCCTGGAAGTGAGATATGCATGGAGATACTCTAATTGCTGACGAATAAAGTCCCAAGAGATGCCACTTACGTCTCCTGGACCAGATCAAACTTCTTCCATGTGTTGCGAGTAGTTTTTCAGGTGCACCTCTTTACAGGCAGCTCTTAACAAACACACTATCCCAGTTTTTGTATAGATCTGTTGCTAAAAAGAGCAGCTATTATGGTTTTAAAGTCACTTCTGTGGCACCTTACATTTTATGTATCAACATGACATGAAAGCTAAAGAAAAAAGTAATCCTGATACTGCTGAAACATACCTAACCCATCCAAACTGGCATCCCAAATCTTATCATGATGTAAAAACCAAGCATCTCAAGACATGGAAAAGCCTTTAAGGAAGAAAAATTGGGACATCAGATACTGTGCCAGTTCTAGATTAAAATGAGTAATCAAAGTCACTACAAAGCTTTATCCATCACTGCACTGAGTTCATTATTCCCATTTCAAAATATAATCACTTAAGCTGAAGTAACCACAGTATTTTTTTATTGTCACAGCTTTGTGCTGCTGCAGCTAGATAGCATACCTTTAATCCTTCTCAAGAAGTATAGCTGAGGGCAGACTCTTGCAGCAGAACAACTGGAATGCCATACCACAATTACATGACAACCTTGGAACCAAGAATTGCCTTGGGTTTGGGAGATTTTATGTACAGAAATGCTCTTCCTTGAAAAACAATCAGCTAATTACATCAGTGTTTTTACTCCACTGGCTGCAGGTATTTTTTCCTTAGAATGGAAAATGCCATTCTAAGATTTCTTATCTTTTTATCACCTCTTTTTCTGGTAAGGTTGTGTAACAATTACAACAAGGCCCTCTTCAGAATATTTGGCCTCTCCTAGAGATGGCACATAATTAGCCTAGTCTAGGGCCCAAGAAGTAACAAAAAGCCTGGCACACAACTGGGTTTGCCAGGGAACTGAGAGGCTGCAGAGGTGCCCAACCCATAAATCCCTTATGACCTAAGGCAGGAAGCAGGAATTTTGGAAGGTCAGATTGACACTTCAGGGCGTGCTCCATGGCAGAGATTTAAGCTTCTAATGAACCTGGTGATGAAAACTTGAGATGATTCAATACCAAAGAGCCTTGGTGAGATCTGAAGGTTTCACCTATAACAGATGAGCACCTAGATTCTACCTGCTTAAAAAGAGGTAATGGGTTGGTGCTGAAGCCAAACATATCCTACTGACTGAGAATTTGCAGGCTGCTGCTTTTCAAAAGTTTCTCAGTCCCTGTATTTTTGCAGATGTTCTTGGAGACAGAAAAAGTTGCCTTTCTGACAAAGACCATCTCACCTGGGAACTAGGGAGCACTGGCTCAGCAGCCTAAGAGCGAGCATGCCAGAGAAGAAAGAGAGAGAGAGAAATCCATGCTTAATTTAATATCATAAAACTGCGAATTTACACTTTTTGTCAGCAAAAGGCAGCACATCACATGCTCCTCTGTGGCATGTTCATCCCCTCTTCCAGCACTTGTCATCTCAGTCACTTTGATTTGCCACAGCTTCATGCTTGAGAACATCAGGCTTGTTTTGGTAAAGAAACAAAAGCTACAAGGGCTCTTCTACACTCCCCGATAAGGCATCCCTCACCCTCTTTACTGTAGGCCCCTTTTAAGTACTATAAGTTGTTCCCAGAGCCTCCTCCTCCAGGCTGAACAACCTCAATCTCTCACCCCATCTTCACAGGGGAGGTGCTCCAGCCCCTTGATCAACTTCATGGCCTCCTCTGGGCCCACCTGCGCAGGTCTGCATCCTTCTTATGCTGGGGGTCCCAGAGCGGAACACCGTAC
>JANHFX010011227.1:0-28684 GCA_027560015.1 Chloroceryle amazona | reverse complement strand
CCAAACCCCCAGCCTTAGTAAGACAGCAAGCAGGATGTGCCTTGGTACCCACTGGAATGGCTGGACAAGGCAGATGACCTGCTGCCCCTCTTCCCGGGGCTGCGCAGCCCCGCTGTGCCCGGGAAGCGCTGAGAGTGGGCGCTGTGTTGAGAGCCGGCTTCTTCATCCGCCGTGCCTGGGAGAGGAACTGGGGACAGGCGGGCGCCATGGGAAGCGCGGGAAGGAGAAATCCCTCTAGAGCACCTCGTGGGAGTTTTAATTTACAGCCGGGCGCTTGGAGCCGCATTCGCGTCGGCTCCTTTCTCTCTCCGCCTGCATCATGAAAGTCCCGCAGAGTGAAGGAAGGCCCCGTTTTCCCGACTTGCACAGAATGGGACAGCCAGCGTGGCCGGGCCACACGTGCTCCCAGCGGCGGCCCGGCCCGGCTCGGGGGCTGAGCTGTGGCGATGGTCTCGGCGCCTCCGCGAGCTTGGAGACCGGGAGCTTGGGTCGCCCTTTCCTCCCTTAAAATCTAACGTGATGGGTTTGTTTGTTTTTAATTATTACTTCCAACTACGGTTCCCAAGGTCCCATTAAGGGTGGGGGAGGCGGAGGGACGTCTCTTTGTGCCACGGTGCCCCTGCCCCACACGTTTTCTCCTCACCATTTTTTTACCAAATATGTTTAAACTGATTGTGGCGCTTTTCCAGCCGCACCAAATTGTGCCTTTGCTGCCAGTCACTTAATACTGCCGTCTTAGAGGTTAAGCGAATGGACTCTTCTAATTAATAAACCCAACCAAGTATTCTTCAGGCACTCTGAAGGATCGTTGTGTTTGTGCATCATCAGCGATTCTTGATGGGAAACTTAAAGAACCCTGCAAGCTTGCTTCGGTAGCAGTGTACTTTTCTTGATCATTTAGTGTGAAAGTTTACCCATCTTTGTACATCTCCACATAGGTTATTTTTCAACCATTTTTGACCTATATACCCTTGTTCTAAAGGTGCAGACAGTCCAACGCTGTTGACTTCTGTCACAGCTATGCTCTTTACTATCCATGTTTGTAATGCTTTAACTGGTTGGTTTGTTTGGTTTTTGAGTGTTTATTTTTTTCCTCACAGCACGTGTAGTCATAACTAATCACAGTTCTTAAGGATTTCTTATAAAAAAAATCCATTTGCTTTCATTCTATTAATACTGTAGGAAGTACCACCAGGCATCTTGTATATTTTTAATTGAGAAGTAGGCTGGAAATACAAGTTTGTCTCAGGTGAGTTGTCAGCTTGAAAATAGATCAGTAAGAAATACAGCAACAAGTATCAGTGCTCATCTCAGTGATATTTTAAGGTAGATAGAATAATTTTATTCTTTCAGTCTTTCTAAACAATTTCTCTAACCCCTGTCTTGAGGTATTTCTTCAATTTCCTCTTTGCTTTCTTTTCATAATAGCAAAGATTTGTATCCAGCTGCAATGTTTAAAAGCAAACAAACAGAAAACAACCAGGGGAATCCAAAGAGCTGCTGTGTAATCTAGTCCTTGTCTTCATTAGTGTCCAGAAGTAGATGGTATTACAGAGGAGAGATTTTAGGTTGCTTAAGTGATTTTATTTTATTTATTTTTAATATCAACTTGTAAAAACACAACTTAACTGAGCTTGATGGCAAGGTTTGCATAGTGGGAAGAGCATACAAAAGAAAATAGCATTAGACTAGGGCTAGAATGATTTACAGAGACAACAGGCATGAAAAGGGAGGCCCTCTTGTTGAGTCACAGGTTCAGGATGGACGCGGACTAGCCTCCTCTCTCTAATCCTCTCAGAGATGAGTCTGTGTGGCTGGATCCACACTTAGCCTTAGATGTGTTGAAGGGTTTCTCTCTAAAGGAACGGGGTACAGAGGTTTCAGTGGTATTAGTTCAGTGTGTTGTCATGGCCACTATATAACTTTGAGGGAGCAGCAATTTATTAACACTATTACAATAAATTGTAAGATGAGGTGGTATGAATTATTAGCAATATTTCATTGGTTGTCAATCTGTTACAATCAACAGAGTGCCTTAATTAAAGGCTGAGCAGAGTTTTCTAAATCAAATCTCACATATAGAGGTTAATCAATGATTAAGATGTTTCTTTCCCTGCAGATTATAGTAAATTTTTGTTACCCATGGAACTTTTGAGACCTCACAAAATTTAATTATAGAACTGCTCCATCTTTGTTAGCATCTATCAATGGCTAATCTGAATTACCTCATGAAATCTACCTTGAACCTCACAAAAACCTATCCAAGATGTGTTGCAGCTCTAGGGAAGATGCCAAGACTCAGCTGCTGTGATCCCTGAATGCTCCAAGGGGCCTCGCTTTGGATGGGTATTTACAGGGTCACAAGATGATTGACTTTGGTCAGCACTGTTTCACTGTGGCCACAATTCTTGTCAAGCAATCTTGGCATCTTTCATAGTGGGCCACAATGCAGGCAGGAGGAATTTTTGGGTACATTTCCTAGGCAATTGGGCGTTTCAGAGACAGCTTGGAGGTGTCTCCCAATTAGGGGTTTCAGACACGGCTTGGAGGTATCTCATTGTCCCAGCCCCCTGTACTTGTACCCAGGGTGGGAAGGTACTGGATTATCTCAACTCCCTGTTCCGATGGGCAGGATCAGAAAATGCTGGACTGTCCCAGCCCACTGCACTTTTCGTTACAACCACAACACAGTACTGGCTGGGGCTGACATCGCAGCATTGGCCAGGGCAGAGCTGCTGCATCACCAAACTGAAATCAAAATTATGTTGTTTTTTTTGTTTCTTCTTAAAACCACCACTTTTTAGTTTTGGTAGGTTTTTTTTGGTTGGTTGTTTTTTTCGTGGGTTTTTTGTTTTTTGTTTTTTTTTTTGGAGGGGGGTGTTTGTGTGGGTTGGTTGTTTTGGGGTTTTTTTGGTTTTGTTTAGTTTTTGTCATTTTATTGACCAATCTCTTGTCTTTTTAAGGCCTTTTGATATTCTTCAGTAGGCCCATCTCTGAGATGGGTCCATTACCCTGGAGCAGTCATTCATTTGTAAATGTTGATGGCACCAGTCCTTTGTTTCCTCAGCTGCTAGCATGTTTTGCCTGCTTGGGCTTCCTCCTTGCTTGCATTGTCTTGCTAGCATTCCCTTTTATCAGAAGATAATGTGTCAATATTATTTTGGTAACTTTAAACATCTGATGATACAGATGGGCAAAAATTTCATCTGTCCAAGGTGGTGTTACTCATAGTGATATCCAAGGGTGAGCAATAATTAATCTCATATTATTCTCCAGCATACTATTGATGGTTGGTTTGTTTTTTTGCCTTCACGCTTGTAGACATTTTGTATTGGAAACAAATTAATATGTTCGTATAATTCAGTTATATCAACAGCACTGGGGTTTTTTTGTTTTGTTTGTCTTTAAGATGGTGTGATTGTACCTGAAAAAGTGGAGAGCAACAACCTAGATACGAAAGTTACAGAGTCAGAATTGGAAACTGAAGAAAAAGGAACGAAGGAAGAATCAACGAAGGAATCTGATAGCAACATTTTGGATGTATCATCTGATTTTCCAAGAGGTTTGCTAATAAACTAAGAATATTCATGTTGTGCTAAAAATGGAAATGTATCTAAGTGCAGAAATTTAAAGCTAGGAATTACTTTTAACCCTAGCTTTAAGGCTCGCCTCTTCTTCAGCACATTGTTCCCACTGACTGATAAGTTGAAAATCAGACGGTAAATTTAATGGCTAAACAGCCTTCTAAGAGGAAAGGGAGGGGGGAAGTGCTAGAATTTGATGTCTCCTGGCAGTACAGGGAATAATTGTTATTCAGAATTTGTCCACCTCTGATATTTTCGGTTTACCATGCTGAGCAGTAAAATCAGGAATAAATGGAATGTGACTTGATCTTTTGGGCTTGGGTTTTTTCAAATTAGTATCTTTCTCACTTGGGAAATTTGATGTGTCAGCATTAAAAAGCAAAATATATGGATCTTACAAAAGAACCATTGTTGGCAATAATTTTGCAGTCTTTCCTTGTACCATGAAAGTTAGAGGATACAACAAGTATTCTGATTAGTACTAGAGCCATTCTCCAATAGTGTGAGATTTGAAATGATGCATAGAAAAATAGCAGTAAACTAATTTTTTAACTAAGTATGTTTAACTTCTAAATATTTCCACTTTTTAGAGAAACATATTTCAATTCAAAGAGACTTTGCTGACCTAGAGAAACTAGCTAACCTGAAAGAAGGTGAGTTTACCACGGCAGTGTCCCAGAACACAGAGCTTCATGTTACAGGTATTGACACTTTTTCTAGTTTTTAACACACTACATATATTTATAGTGCTCGAAGATTAGAGGTTTCATTTAAAAATAGCTTTATGATTTATTCCCCTGATTACTGAATGTTGTCCAAGAGTAAATTTAAGGTCTTAATAATTCCTTTCCATCTTTTTCCTCTCTGTTGTAGCATTTCTAATATTAGCAGTGTGCACAGATCAGCAAAATGCTAATTCTGGCTTTGCATCAGCAGCTTAGTCCCATTTTTATTTTATTTCCAAGAGCCCTAGTAACAGCAAATCTGATTGTTGTCTTTGTAACATGTAAATACTTAAATAACTAATGCTTCTGCTTTGGAAGTTTTCTTCTCTCCCCACCCCAATTCCTTTCTGATCCAGATATATATGGGAGGATTGCTTTAAGTCTGCAAAGTGTTTTTATTACAACTTTACCTTTTTTCTCTGTTTATGTGTATGTATTTAGTGCTAGAAGTGGTAGCCTTTGCAACTGAAATTAGTTTTTATTCACAGATCAAGTAAGACATCAGGGGCTATGTAGGCTCTGCATCATAGGGCTTTTGTGCCTTAGAGTGGCCACTTGTACCCTATGTCCATGTCTGCTTAATTGTAATATTTACTATGCCAAAACCTTCTACAGAGAGTTTGTTCCACTTCTTATGAGGCAATAGATCACAAGTGTCTCAGAAGCCTGGTGCTTGTAGCTGTTGCTGAGCTGAATTCTGTGTAAATCCATGGTGGTGATAAGAAACTCATTATTCCCTTGTCTGTTCTCAATAGTAATTTTGTTTTCTTTTGCCATGTGTGTTAATGGACTGACTTGTCTTTATTACCATTGCCTTGTGTATCCAATACTCAGCAAATCATCAGTCAATAAAAAAGGCTGATTGACGTTAGAGAGTGCTGGTGATTTATTTGGTGAGCTGCAGGCTGCCCCTGTTGCCTCCAGTGGCTTGGAACTCTGTGTGGATATATTAATCCACTCAAAAATCACCCCCAAAAACATTTATTGTTGTGCAAGTTGTTATTACAGATGCCCATGTCGTGTGGAAGGTTTCAATATTATTCATACTATTCTAACAGATAGAAGCTTTTCTGCTAAATTCTGCATGAGAGGTTGGTTGACATTCCTCAGCCTTATGACCCAGCAGCACATGTCTGCATGTTCTGATACATAATTCTACATACAACTCTACAACAGAGCTCTCCTGATAGTTTTGAGGTTTTTTTATTTGTATTTCAACTGCTTCAACACCATTTATGTCAGATAATTTTGCCTTTGTTTTTTTTTTTGTCCCTTAGGCAGGATTTCCCCAAAGGGAAATTATTTTAATGTAGACTATGTTATCTGTTTTGCAGCTTAAAAAGATAGCAGGTGTGTATTTTATCCTCAAGATTCAGAAGGAGGAAAGAGATTCTTGTAACCTCCTCAGTTGGGCTTTCTTTGGAATAGTGCAGGTCTCTAGACTTCACCTTTAAAATTTTGTTACTCTCCAGTACTCTTCGGGAGTTGCATTAGCCTCATGGTGTTGGAGGGAACAGAAAATAAAGGTTGTAGAAGTTAATGATCTTAAAGTACTAGAGGTTCTTGTCTATATGGAGTAGAAAAAGGCAATTGATGAAGCTTGCACATGCCTGAAGAAGAATATGCCCCCGGGCATTTGTCTTTTAAGTCCCATGCGTGGTACCTTCATTTTTTGTTCCCATAGTATGCATCTCTATGAACAGGAGTGGTAACTGTTTCATGTGTTTCTCACATGCATTCACTTGCATTTTCAGATGAAAAGAAGCCTTGTCCATTGTGTTCTGAGGAGAAATACAAAGCTTGCTATAGTCATAAACTCCATCGGCACCTTCTGAATTTCCACTGGAAAGTTTCTGTTGAATTTGAAGGTAATGGCAATCATAGTTGAACAGTAAATACTAGAAGAAACTGTGGATGTGGAGAACATCATTCTGTTTCATCTTTTTAAATCCCTCTTGACTTAAGCACCTTGCTCTACCAGCTCTGAATTAGAAACAAGTTTTGACGTTATGAATTTTATCCTGGGATGAAAAATGTAAATATTAAACATTTCTCTATTCATCCAAAAAGGGTCATTACCCTGGTGTGCAAAGCTATTTTGTGCACAGAGATGAGATGCTGCTTTATTTTGATTATGCAGAAACAGGTGTTGGGCGGTAAATCACAAATCCAGCCTCTGTGAGCTCAAACAGCAGCAAGTTATATACAGTACAAATAAATTCTATGCGGGAGCTGAATGAACGGACTCCACACGGATAAGTGTGATCTAAGTTACTGTCCTTTATTCAAGCACACACACAGCTTATATATCTTTTCTATATCCATACATGAGCTACATTACATTGCTACTGGCTACACGCCCTGTCCATACACCTCATTATCACTAATAATTGGTTAAACCTACTCATCCACGTCTCCCTTATAAGGCAGTTGCTGACATTCTCACAGTTTCTTACCCTGTTGTTGACATTCTGGCATTTCTTCTGTTGTTCTAGCAGGCTTCAGGTTACTGTTATTGCAAACTGGCTCTTATCTGTGGTTTATGTAAAGAATCCAGAACAAAGCATTAGCTACAAAGGTTGACAGAATTTTACTGTCTTTATATGATGCTCTTAATTCCTGTGTCTTGTTTCTGGTTACTTTGACCTTGGAGGTCACTCTGTTCTGTAGTCTGAGGGCCCTTCCAGTCTTGTTACCCTGGTTTCAGAGAGTTCATTATACGCTTCCTCAGCCTAAAAGTTTTTAATTCCATCCTTCTGACATCAGCTCTGCATTCTTGTATGTGCCAAAACAGTTAGAGTTGTGCATGTTTTCATTTACATGAAAAAAAAAATTCTTGGCATGTCATGAAAATTACTATACAATTTAAAACACTCATATCATGAAAATTACTTTAAAAGAACTTTTAATAATGGCCTTTTTTGGCTCATCATAAAGATTTCATGGTTTCAGTTATGTACTTACTTTTTCTGTATCAGTATTTGGTAGCCTTATCTGATTTTTTTTTTTTAAACAAACTGTAACCTGTTGTAATATGTATTAAAATCCCTTCAAGAAGGCAAAGCAAGTGAGCAGTATGTGTCCTTTAAAGAACTAGGTGCATTGGTCTGCGAGAAATAAAATGATTAAAATGTTTAATTAGAAGATGGACAAGATTAAAGTTAAACTAGAAATGATCTGATGGGAGTTCTGGTTTTGTATGCATTAGCAGGTGTCTTTTGAGGGGAGGTGCATGTGTGTTGTTTTGGTTTGTTTTTTTTTAAACTGGGGAACGTAGATTTTTTATAGGAGTCTTTGAGCAAGTCTTATAGCCAAGTAACAATACTTTTGTATAATATACAGTATAGCCTGAAGACTCAATGTAGCCTTGTAGGATGCTAACAGACTTCCTCAAATGTATTCCCTGTATGTAATTTTTGTGAAATTTTAAATATACATAATTAACTGATAAATTTCCCTGGGCAGAGGGTGAATGTGCTAAGTAATGGGTGATATTCTCTCATTGCTGTCTTGAGGCAGTATTTGGGAATCTTGAATGAGACCGTGTGGTAACAGGATGTAGAGGTTTTGTTGACTTCCTGTACTGTGAAGTGACAATAATTTGTTTTCCAGGGTACCGAATGTGCATCTGTTACTTACCTTGTCATCCAGTAAAACCAAACCTTGTCGGAGACCAGGTAAAAATGCTAAATCCCAGCAATCTTTGTTCCTCTACAAAGTGGGTAAAATGGGTGATTTAGGGAAACCATTATGATCTTAGTTGCAAAATATACCTTGCTATGTGGTGTGGGATCGGTCCAGCCTATTGGAGTTTATGTAAGCCTCGGGTAGTTGAATGTAGTTGAATTCTCTCTTACTTTGGTGGGTAGCTGCCTAGATCCTGTAAAACACTGTCACAGTTTGGACTAAGGAGCAGTTTTGTGTGGAAGAGATGATTAGGTCAGTTCCTACCCTGAGCATATGGAATATTGACAGAGTTGGTGGTTGACTGGTGGTTGTGCTGTTCTGGCTCTGTAGGTGTGATTATTTAGTCCCTGTGGCTGTAGATTCAAAATATTTTGTATGCTCTGGATGTACCAGACAGATGGTTCCTTATATCTGTGTGTGCAGGTACAGCCCTACTTTAACCGTCTGTGTGTTCTGAAACTACACACATTATATTTTACAGACATTTTCAAAGATGGGAGCCCATTACCACTGTATTATCTGTTCAGCGACTATCACACGAAGAACTGACATGATAAGCCATATCAATCGTCATGTGAATAAAGGAGAAACTGAATCAAGGTTTATTGCGGGTAGGTTTTTACATAAAACATTCAGTCTTTTTTTATATATAATGTGGAACACATGCAATAACTATGATATGTGAGAGTCATAAGAAAAATTTCACAACAGATTTAGCTTTTTAATAAGATACCTGCCCTTAATATTTCAGAACTCTTTTTTTTTCCCCTCAAAGGAAATGGCGTGATTTAGTCTCTGCATTGACCAGTTACTCTGATTTTTGTTAAATAATGCTCCCTTCACTATTAGTTTCATGTATAGTTTCAGTCTTCTGTATCCCCAGAAGAATGGGGGAACATAGCATCCATAAAACAAAATGTGTACAGAGAATTTCACGCTTCTATATTTCTATGTAAAACAGTCTAGAGTAAATCTTTCTGCAATAGCAAAATCCTTTGCTCTTGACCCAAACTGCACCAGCATGGGTTCACAAAACAAGGTGGTGCTCTCTGTTCCGGAGAGTCGTGATGAGGTGGTGGAGGTGTGTTGTGTAAGGGGGTATGTGTCTGCGAGGTGGCTGGGGAGCCCATCCTGTCCCAGGCTTGGTCAGTGGTTTATGACTGTCATGGGGCTGAAAGAACATAGAAAGGATGCTTGCCCTTTAAATTACTTAACTATTCATCTGTTGCAGACTCTTGACTAAGACTCTGTGTGCCACAAAAATGTTTGGAATACACCTCAAACTCACGCACATATAAGCAGCAATACAGTTTATTAAGCGAGATTAATTTTTTGGTTAATTAATAAAATGCAGCAAAGAATCAACAAAGTTAGGTGAGGTTTGATTGATGGCATGGTCACTATATTACTGCAGGGCAATTGACTAAAGATAAGTGACTAGGGTTACAAAATATAGCTGCCCAAGTAAATTTACGTACAACTAAAAGCAGTATGATTATAACATGGATAAATTTGTATGTGACTAAAGAAAGCAATACGATTATAATGTTTGTGCTAATGAATCTATAAGCAGTAGAATGATTTTGGGGTTAGAGAAATTATTTTCATGGGGATTGTGAAAGGGAAAGGAGGAATGGGAATGAGGGGAGCTCTCCTTTTTGATACCAAGGTTTTGGATTGGATCCCTTTGCTTTCTAAACTCCTTCCAAGAGGAGCCCAGGTGTAGACAAATTCAATCTTGCAACCAGACACCAGTTCAGTCTAAGGCTACAGGGAAAGGGATAGAATATGAGGTATTGAGGTTTGGGAAAGTGCTTGATATAACACAGTGCTTTGGAGTAAGTGATATTAGTAGTTCATTAACACTGATAGGTCAGTGATAACTCAAAAAAAATAATTTATTAGGATAAGTGCAATAATTTCTATAAAAACTAACAAAAGCAAATCAAACACACACAGACAGAGCTCTGTGTGTGTATATATATAGAGAGAGAGAGAAAGAGAGGGGTTAACCTATGGATAAGATGGTATAACTCTGCAGATTAGAAGTTTGGCAGCACATGATCCTCAATCTTTCATAAAAACCCTGGAGATCGCAAATGCTTACATCTCCCTTGGTCAGTCTTTACAGACAGACAGCATCCCTTCCTTGTCAGTCTTTGTAGATGGACAGTAAATCTACCTCATCAACCTTACCAGCAGAAGGTCAGACTCGAGAGGTGGCATAACTCAGTGGGAGGTGCGAACCTTAGGTCCACTGAGGTCACAGAGAGCTCCAATGGGTCTTGCTTAGGATCAGTATTTATAGGGTCATGAGATGATTGACTTTGGTCAGAACTAGGCTAGTACTTTTCCACGGTGGCCATTAATCTTGGCAGGAACTTGGGTCTTATGCCATGGGGCTGTGGTCTCTCCTCGGCCCTTCCATTCAGTGTATTCAGGAGTGATGTATATAGTTGGGGCAAGCTCAGACATTCCATCTCACTGAATCCTTGCCCAGGTGTTAGGGAAATTATTTTGGTTCCTTCCAGTGATCATACAAGATCAAAATACCCCAGGTACCAGAAATTGTTTTGATTCTAGGAGGCCGCACACAGGCATGGGTTGTACCAGACACCAAAGCCTACCAAGCTTACAATTCTCCTGTGCTCACCAGGCCTCGGCAGTATCAAAGGACAATGGTACTGGTTTTGTAACGTGGCCTAGGAGCATTTTGTAATGCGGCCCAGGAGTCAGCCTCTTTGTGGAGGGACCCAGGGCAGGAAGGTGTGTGGACCACCACAATGACTACAGTTTATATGTGTGTAACCACTTCTTGAGTCAGTGTTTGCCTGTTTCAGAGCCCTGCCAAGGACTTTCACTGCGACAGATTTGCAAAGTTGCAGAGGTCAGGAATTTATTACAGCAACAGATACAAGAAGTTCAGAATTGCTGCTGATAAATACACTTACTGCAAAAATCCCGCTCGAGTTAGTAATTTTCAGGTAACATCTGACAAAGCTGGAGGCACAATCCTTACCAAAGATGTATCCATACTTGGGGAGGAGAGAGGTCCAGGGCCATTGACTCAACCAAATAGTCAGAATTCTTTTCCTGAAAAACAGAGGATTCTAATTTTGTACTTGTCAGTGAGATGGGACTGAGTCATATCTTGTGTGCTGATTGGCTCCTAGCAGGCTAATGGTGTTATTAATTAAGAGGGGTGGGAGGAGGAGGGACAATGCTTGCAACAAATGTAGGCTCTGGTTTTGTTGTTACAACCTCTGTCTGCAAGACCTTCCACTCATCCAAGCAGTCCCGGTGATTGGGCTGAGACATAAAACTTCCAAACTGCCAAGTTGGAAAACTTCCAACATCTGAGCAGTGTCTTGGCCAGATCAGTAAAATGCTGCTCCTCCCACCCCTTCACTGTCAGGTAAATAAGTGCAGTAGATGAGCCTCCTGCGTTCCTGTCTGAGGCTGGTTCAAGATCAGCACGTTAACTGGCCAGCGTTCCTGTTCCCTGCCAAGCAGGGCAGTTTTCTCACAAGGTGTCAGTAGTTCTTTGGTAAATGACAATCATACCGGACGTTCTCTGAAATTCAACTTCTGTTTGTAAACTTGGATGGAACTAGATTGAAAACATTTAAAAATAATTGGAATGCCAAATCTTGGAATGTTACTTTGATTTAATTTATTTTTGCAAGTTGTCTATGGCTCTTAAATAAAAAGCACATAATTGATCAGCTGGTGTGTAAAAAAAAAAAAAAATCAAGGGGTTTTGTTACAGCCCAGACTGTGCTGTTAAAAATTAGTCTGATTTCTTTTTCCTCTCTGTAGTGTATGGATTTTATCTAGATACAATCTAGTAAAGATGATCCTGGAAGCTATGAGGTTCACACTAATTTCTGTTACAAATATGGAATTTAGGAAGAGAGGCTTAGTGTCTGGACAACACTGCATGTCTAAGAAGCAATAGTATAGAATCAGAGAATCACAGACTGGTTTAGGTTGGAAGAGACCTTTCAAGATCATCTAGTCCAGGGACATCTGCAACTAGAACAGGTTGCTCAGAGCCCTGGCCAACCTCACCTGGAATTGTTCCAGGTATGAGGCAGCGACCACCTCTCTGGGCAACCTGGGCCAGGGTCTCGCCACCCTCAGCAAAAAAGATTTCTTCCTTCTCTCCAGTCTAAATCTTCCTTTTTTTTTTTAAACCCATTACCCGTTGTGCTGTCACAGTAGACCCTAATAAAAAGATAGTCTCCAACTTTTTATAGGCCCCCTTTAAGTATTGTTGTTTCAGTAGTACCATCTCAGCACAGTGGGGGGGAGCTGCAGCCACACTGCCCTGGCCCATCCTTTGCACAGCCAGCACTGTGTTCTGGTTTTAATGACAAGTGCAGTGAGCTGGGACAGTCCAGCATTTTCTCATGTCACCCACCTGAGCAGGGAGTTGAGACAATCTGGTACTTTCCCACCCTGGGTACAAGTACAGGGAGCTGGGACAATGAGACGCCTCCAAGCTGTGCCTGAAACCCCTAATTAACTAGGAAATGTACCCAAAAATTCCTCCTGCGTGGATCGTGGCCCACTCTGAAAGATCCCAAGATTGCCTGATAAGAATTGTGGCCACAGTGAAGCAGTGCTGACCAAGTCAATTATCTTCTGATCCTTTAAATACCCATCCAAAGGGAAGCCCCTTGAAGCTCTCTGGGATCACAGCAGCCGAGTCTCACCATCTTTCTCCAGAGCTGTGATGTCTGAACACTTCATGGAGCTGTTTGATAACTTATAGAGGTTAGATCAAGGATATTGAGGGATTTTTGCAGTTCACTGATAGACATTCAGGGCTATGCCAATAGGGTTTTAATTAATTAGAAGCATGTTATGTTTGAACATATAAAATGACTATGCTCAGGGGATTGCTTTCTTAAATGTGAGTGGATACATAGGAATGCAACTTGAGAAACAAATCTGATGATTTACAGGAAAAAATTGTGGTAGAGCTTCATCCTTACTTACCTGCCCCTCTTAGGGCCAGAAGATAAATTGTTTCCTGCTTGTTTTCCCTCCACATACCTGTTAACTGATTCATGGGCTTGTTAGATTGCAGCATAATACAGACCTCTGTCTATGTAGGAGCAAATTTTCCATCTCATTTATCAAATGTGCTGATTTTCATTTAAATTTTCACTCTTTCCTTCCCCCACAATCACTTTCAGTTCCTGCTCCCAAGTATTCACATCAAGTGCTGAAAGAGTCAGCCACCGATGTGCGGGTTCTTCCCAACTACTCCACACCTCAGAAAACAGATTCCTACTTTAATCCTAAAATGAAACTCAACAGGTAAGAAGAGAACAGGGAGTGGGAGGATTCACCAGAGGGGTGGTGGGTTTGTAGTGAAAACTACACAGTGTTTTGAAAAGCAAACCCTGAAAAACTTTCATTCAGAGGCCAAGAGAAATAGTTTCCTATCAGAAAACTCTTCTTAATAAATAATATTGAAATTAAAGGGCCCTCTGTGGCAAATACTTTAATTTCTGAAGCAATTAAGTATTTTTCTGTAAAGAGTAGTTTATGGAGAAGAATGGGATTTGAAAGGAGCACACTTGAAAACTAGCTTCTTTGTAGGCAGTTCAGATGTTTTTGTGTGAATCTCCAGAAGATAGTGTGCACAATCACTGCTCTCTCTCTGATGGAAGAGCAGCAGCATACCTCTAATTTACTGTTTTCCTAGTCTAGCCCTTTTTCTCTCGGGACTCAAGATTCTCTCAAGTGTCATCTTATTATTTGTATTAATAAAGATGAGGAAGAAACGTTGTCTCTTTTTAGTAACAGTCATAAACAGCGTCTGCAGCACCACTGAAAGGTGTGAGCATTGACTCCTCGGAAGGCCACTGCAGCTAAGGGTATGGCCACATTTAAAAGGACAAGGCCTGTTCCTCATCACAGTGGAATTCCATGGCTCTGCAGTAATTGCTGACATCTTTAAACACAGAGCCGTTAGTAGGGTAGTACTGGACTCTACTTGGAAAGGAAGAAACCCACCATTTACTTCTGAATTCTACTCGCCATTTTTGACAGTGTTAGAGTAACTGGTAAGTTGATTCAGGATCCTGCCTTAGAAATATCCTGCTGTAAAATTACACTTTTATGGATAGCTGAGGTTTTTGTTTTACAATTTTTCCATGTAAAAGGTAGAGTTAGGCTTAAAATTTCTAGCAGTACATTCAAGGGGAATAAGTAAGGAAAACTACTTACTAAACTTGCTTATAATGACTGTTCTTTTTTTTGTTTTCAAGGCAACTGATCTTCTGCGCACTAGGTGTTCTAGCTAAGGAACGTGAACCCATAGAATGTTTGGATGCTTTTGGTGCCACTGGTAAAGTCAATTTCTTTAATCATTTGGTTAAAACCCAGTATTTGGAAGCTACAGAAATCAGTAGTAACTGACATCTCGTATTCAAAAAATAATGTGGGGCTACACAATAATCTTTTTCCTTAGGCGGGAAGAAGCTTCCATCCAAAAAACAACCCAACCATCAAGAGCCTGGTATTAGGCCTTTTAAAAAGACTGTAAATAATATTAAACTAAAGTGACTTCCTTAAGATCATTTGCCTTAACATCCATGAAATGGCATCTTCTTAAACTTGCATTCAAGGTCGCAGATCTCTTGTGACCCCTTGGAATTCCGCTATAAAAATCAACCTGTGGTTTAAAAATGGTGATGAATCCAAGCTTCTTTATCAGCATCATCCTCTTAATTGATTACAGAAGTTCTGAACATGAACTAAATATAAAGTAGTTGTGTCAGTGTCTGTTAACAGACAGTGCTACACCAGAGTGGTAAAACAAGCCAAGTAGTTTTCCTGCAGACTGTGGGTAAAGCTTGCTGCAGAAATCACAAGTCTTTCTGTCTGTAGCCCTAATTATCATAAGAAGGTGCCAAATAGATCATCCCTTTACATATCTCATTGTCACTGTGCTCTGGCAGAAAGTCACCAGCTCATTTTTGCAGGAAAATAAGAATTTGCATCACACACACTTAGAATTTAAAAGGATGATTGTTTTTTCTCCCCAAGCTCAGCGACCTAGCAACTAAGTCCTTATTCTGTTAGAGTTCCAATTCTATCTTTCTTTAGGTATAATGGGATTACAGTGGGCAAAGCACCTCAGAAGTTCTGTTAGAGTTACAATTAATGATTGCAATGAAAACTCTGTGGCAATGATTCGGGAAAACTGCCATTTAAACAAAATGAAGGTGAAACTGAACACTAAGGAAGATGATGGAGAGGAAGCCATGGGAGATGGGGAAGAAAATACTGACACGATTGAGGTGACAAAAATGGATGCCAACGTTATAATGCATTTGAGATCATTTGATTTTATGTAAGTGTTGAATGTTTCTGTTGTTCATTTTCTGGTTTGATAATGATCCATCCCATCTCCCTGCATGTGAATACTTAGGGAAGTTGGAACTAAAGAATCAACCAGATTATGTGGTGTTTTAAATGTAATAGTGTTGTCCCAGAAGTGCTGTAGGAACAGAATACATTTTAGAAATCACTGAAAAAAATACTAAGCCCTTCTGACATCCAGAATGGACTCTAAATGTAATGAAAATTTGAAGCCAAGCTGACATTTTATCACACAATTATAAAAATAGTCTTTTTTTTTAAATAAAATAAACCCCTTTTAGTTAAAAATTCATACCTTTGCATATTGTCGTGTAGGATTTTATTACATTTATTGTTTTAATTCATTTTGTAGCCTATTACTTTTCAGTTCAAGTAGGCTAATTCTTTCCACTCGGGTTTAGAGATGCCAACATTCAAAACCTATACAGATGTCAAAATATAAGCAATTAGAGATTTTCTCTCTTTTTTGGTATCACTTAACAACCAGATCTAAGCAGTAAATATTCTGGGTGAAAATTAGGCTAATTATTTAGTCTGTAATTTTGAATGCATATACTTGAAGCTCTATTTTTTTGTTTTACAAGTTTCTCTTTGTTGTGAGGATGGAAGGCAAGCATCAGGCCAATATTGTGGTAACTTGAATTAGTCAGCGAGTCAGGATGCCAAGAAAAAGTCTTCACTGGCTTTGTGGTGATGGGTATTTTCCAGCATGGTCTTTTCCCTGGCTCTTGCAGTTTGACACTTGAGCATTGCAGTATAATTCAGGAGAAGTCTGCTGTAAGCTTTAGTTCCATTTCCACCTTTAGTTTTAAATATGACCGTAGATGAAGATGATAAAATAGTGTGTTTCTCCATTTAAAGATAAACTCTTGAGCATTTATACTCAGTGCTACTTCCTTTCTCTTCAGCCATTTGGACCCTTTCGGAACAACTGTGAATTATCTGGATTCTGCCTTCAAAAATGTGAGAAATCTTGGAATTGTGTCATTGACCTCCACAGACATCAGTTCTCTGTATGCAAAGGCCCAGCATGTTGCCCTGCGCCATTATGGATGTAATATTGTCAGAACAGAGTACTACAAGGAGCTGGCAGCCAGAATAGTGATTGCTGCTGTGACGAGGTACTGCAAAATCAGCTCAAATTGGGTAAAAACTACTAGAAAACTATTGGTGATTAAAAAAAAAAAAACAAACCTCAAGACTGCTGCTGTAGGTTGTACATGTTCTGTTTCCAGGATTCCCTAATTGTAAGTGAGATTTCCTGGTATTGGATGTTTCATATTTGATGTGCCCTGGGGTAGGTGGGATAATGTGAATTTTAAAATATAAAAGGGTGGTAGTGTGGGATGGCAGGGAGGTTTAGTGGTGTGGGGAGGAATGGTAAATAGCAAAAGAAATCCCCAGACCTACCTATCTGCAAACTCTCTCATTCCTCTGTTACTTCTGGCATTTTAGTGCTGCATAGGACTTTCTAAGTGTTGATTAAGCTGCTTGACTGGATTCTAAATAAGCATTGCAGTTAGACTTGCTTCAGTGGAAACTGATCGCTCCAGATCCCCATCTTTGAGGTTAAAAAGAGATCTGCAATTACTAACCTGGGAAGTTATTCATTTGCAGAGAGATGTTCTCAATGAATGCAGTCTGTTAAATAAATGAAGACCTAAAACTTGGTCCCTAAAAAAATTTCCCCATAAAAGGGGAAAAAAATACATGCAAAGTGGATGGGACACCCTCTCCGGAAAGACAAGGGGGTGGAATAAAGCATGCAGAGGTCTTCAGTATGCCAGAGCAGAACTAGTGACCTGAATATGTTTAACTTTTCTATCTCCTGTGTATCTGAAGTTGCTCCCTTCAAGACTATTCTTAGATATTGCTTGGCTGAGCAGCAATGTTCTAATTGTGCTCTGGGTTATGTGCTCCAGCTCCCCTAAAGATTTGTCCTTCTCAGTGCTTACCTCTTCAGGAACTGCTTTCTTGCCTTTCCACAGCCCTTACTGATTAACATTCGATGACTTAGCATCTATTTCTACTTTCTCAAGTTCTTCTGTAGTTTGTTTGTATTTTTTGTTAACATACCCTGGCAACAGGAAGGTATTTGGATAGAAAGATGACTAATATTTCTAGACATGGAAAAAAAGAAGTAAACCAAGGTTTGCTAAGCCTTACCAGGAACCAGACAAAACTAGGCACTGAAGAAACACCACAAAACCCACTTTCTCCTGATCATTTTCTCTTTCTAGAATGTGGATGAGCTCAAGAATCTTTTAGCAGATTCAGATATCCATGGCAATCTCACTGCAGATTTCAGTGTAACGTGGCTTTGTGTTTCTTTCCTTTGTAGAGCTGCAGCTCGCTGTAACAAAGGCATTGAAGTTTTACTCGCAGTAGCTCTAGAACATTTTGTTCTAGTAGTGGTCAGAGTTTTAAGGGGACCATCCCCTGCAGATGATTCAGCAAGAAAAATAAGATACCTCATCCACTGCCAGTGGTGTGAAGAGAGAATTTTTCAGAAAGAGGGTAATATGGTGGAAGGTAAATTCTTTTTAAGTGCTTTACTTCTGCACTTTCTAGAGGATCTGATTCATGTATGTGTTTTGTGCATGTTTAGGCCTTATTTATATTTACATTCTTTTAGTAAAGTAGCCTTTAGTATGACCATGGATGTACTGTGTGAGGTGGAGAAGGTACTGTGCTTTATGTTAGTGGGTTAGATTAGTTGCCTGCATTGATTTTGCCGGAAGTACACTGGATTTGTTCCTAGACAGGGCATACTTCAACTACCTGAAGCTGCTACAGCAGTTTGCCTGATAGGTCCATGGATTTGTCTAACACTTGGTGGTAAACAAAGGCAACCTCTGGGTTAAAACCCAGCTGTTTGTGGGCTGTCTGTACACGAGTCAGCACAGGTAGGAGACAAAAAGTGAAACCAGGACGTAGCTATGAGCTGCATAGTAGTAGTTTGGATGGATATAAAACCTCTCTTTGAAGCTACAGGTTCTACTCACTGGCAGTGGCTTTGCCCTGCTCAAAGCCAGGTGCATGAATGTGCAGTGAGCTTGCTGTTCTTATTTGTAAAATATTCTTGTATTTTAAGAACGGGGATGAGTAACTGCAAGTACAGTGTTATGGTAGAGATCCTCATTAGTAAATGAACTGATTGCTTTACACCTTAATTGCAAATGAGCTGACTTAGGCCTTAGCAAAGGTTGTAGGTGGGCTGTATTTTGTAGATGTATTTGGCTGATCTCCGAAATGTTTGCTGTTGATATTTACCATTAACCTGAATGGCTACTTAGATCTAAGCGGAGGAAGGCTGAAAATCTTGTTGCTTGAAATCTGCCAATAAACATAGGAATTTATGTGGCTGTTTTTTTTCCCTTCTGTGTTTCAACAAATGATTAAAGAACCAAGTCATCTATTGCTAAATTCTCATAAGCACTGCATGGTAGTAGTGTCACTCTTGTGCTGTTGCTTGCCCTTCCAAATGCCTCCACTGAAGGAAGCCACATCTCTAGGTCATCTCTCTCCAGTAAAGTTGCTGATTGTATCAAAACAACTGAAATAATTTTTTTCTGTTGTAGAAAACCCTTATCAGCAGTTGCCTTGTGACTGTCACGGGAGCATGCCTGGAAAGACGGCGGTAGTTCTTGGTCCTCTCTGGTAAGTTCAGAACTCAAGACAGAACTGGAGCATATTTAAGGTTGGAAGGCCCTCTGGAGTTCAGCTCTTCAGTCATAGAATAAAAACAGTCTGATGGGCATTTGGCACCACAAAAGGCGATACAGCAATCGGGAGGAATTTAGGAAACACTTAACTGACTTGAGTTTAGTAGGGTGTTCAATTTTGGCTTTTGTCCATGGAGTCAAAACAGTTAGTAAGATATTTGCTTTAAATTTGACATTCAGTGCAACTTCTGTCATACATCCTGCACAGGAGAACAAGGTGCTATGTGTTCCTTAGTTGCCAAAAGTTAAGCAACAGTTGATTACTTGATAATTGTGGATATTTTATTTACTAAATACATGTGCTTACAGTAATAAATAATACACTGCTTGAGAATAAAGACTCAGAAACAAGAACAAATGTGTTCGATAGAAATTTTAATTTCAAAATATTATTTAAATGGTTGAGAATTGGCAGCCCCGTTCTTCTGGAGCTTAAGTGACCTTCTCAGCATAGTAGGGAAGGTCAGTGGTGGAAATAAAATTTCCACTGTTGAGATCTGGATTGATTTTTTATTTTTTAACATGAGAGCAATATTACTGTGAATGGAAACAAAGCAATTCAGTATCACTAAATTTAGAACAGACAGCCTGATGCAGCACTTTGGGGTAACATAATTGCTGATCAATTTGGGCAGGAGACTTCTAGAGTAACGTTCTTTTGCTTTCATTAGGAAGTGTTAGTTTTTTACTTATATTTCATAGGTCTGGAGCCCTCTTTAATGCCGGCTTTCTCAGGAGAATGTATTTTGAGGCTGTCCAGTATGGTTTGGATGAAGCTCAGTCACTTTTGAAAACAATAGTTTGTGAAGCTGAGTGCACAACTTTAAAGAATTATTCTACCCATGCTCCTTGGGAGGACACCAAGCAAGGTAAGCAAACTGGCAGTGTTCACAAAAAGGGACTGGCTTGGTGGTGGCTTGGGGAGGTGCTACTCCTGGGTAACTTATGGCTAACAGCAAGCATATACAGCAAAAGGTTGGTTGGAATGTGGTGTGTGACTGGTCCTAAAGCAAAATAAACATATTGCAGTGTCATGTTGTAGGCTCAGATGATAACTGCACACCCTGAAGCTGTTTGCTCACTCCTCTTCCCTGGTGGAATAGGGAGGAGAAAATACAACAAAGAGCTTGAGAGTCAAGAAAAAGGACAGGGAGGACTCATCAGTTATGGTCACACGACAAACAGACCCAACTAGGGGGGGAAATCCATTTAATTTCAACAACAACAATACTAATTTACCAGTCAATTCAGAGTAGGATAATGAGGAATACATCTGCATCTTAAACAAACAAACAAAAAAAACAACCCCAAAACACCTTCCCCTGACCATCCCTCCCTTTCTCCTGGACTAAGTTCCTGTTTATTTATCTTCCCCTCCTATCTTCCCCCCAGCAGCAGATGAGGATGGGGACTGGGGGTTGCAGTCAGTTCATCCTTCCTTCTCAGGGGAAGGCCTTGTACTGTTCCTCTGCCCCAGTGTGAGACAGTCTTTCACAAATGCCTCCAACATGAGGCCTTCCCCCAAGCTGCAGTTCAGTACTAACTGCTCCAGTGTGGGTCCCTTCCATGGGGTATAGTCCTCCCAGCAACAGACTGCTCCAGTGTGGGCTTCCCTTATGGCCTTAGGTGCAGCAACCTACTACAGCATGGGGTCCTCCATGAGCTTCAGGGGGTCAACTTGATGGCTCACCAAGGGCTGCAGAGGAATATGCCCTAGGGCACCTCTCCTCTCCTTCACTGAGCCTGTCCACAGAGTTTTTTCTCTTGTGTCCCACTCGTTTCCTCCACTCAAGCTGGCCCAGGAGGTTTTTCTCCTCTTACATATCATAGAATGATGGAATAGTTTGGGTTGGAAGGGACTTTTCATCTAGTCCAATCCTCCCTGCACTGAGCAGGGACATCTGCAACTAGAGCAGGTTGCTCAGAGTCCTGTCCAACCTCATCTGGAATGGCTCCAGGGATGGGTATCGACCACCTCTCTGGTCAACCTGGGCCAGGGTCTCACCACCCTCACTGTAAAAAATTGCTTCCTTCTCTCCAGTCTCAATCTTTTAGTTTAAAGCCATCACCTCTTGTCCTGTCACAACAGGCCCTGCTGAAAAGTCTGTCTCCATCTTTCTGAGGCTAGAATGTGGTGTCATTTCTTTCTGTTGAGCCAAGGCTTTTTGCCATTCTACTGTCTTGCAGTAGAATTAATTCTGACTTTTAATTGTATTCTAGAGGAGTGTGGCGTATATATTAAAACATCCAATACTTCTCCAGAATCCTACTTGGTACACGGTAAGTAGATTATTTTGGTGTAGCTCTAGCAGTTTTAAACTATAAGTGATGGTTAAGTCAACCTAGTGTTTACCTATTTGTTTTGTTTATATTTAACAATAATTTGACACCTATTTATTTATATTTAACAGTACTGGTACTTGGGATTAATTTCCCCACAGAATACTGATTTTACTTTATCTTCATCATTTACTTTTCTCATATTCACTGCTAAAAGCAGAATGCTAAATACCCCATTAAGCCCTCTTGATGTCCCTTTTTATTACTGTAGATGGCATATTAATTAAATTCAAGCTAGATTTTAAATCTGCAAAACTCTTATCGTTATAAAAGCAGACTCAAAGGTGTAGTTGCTACATGGCTTTTTTTGTACCTGTCTTTGGCTTCACTGGTTTGTGGTTTGTTTGTTTTTTTTTTTTGTGGTCTCTCTGAGTTTACCCTGGCATTTTTTGTGGTCTCGATGAATATTTGCTGGTTTCAATGGCATTTTTTTGTGGTCCAGGAAAAAGGAAATGTGAAGAAGTGAGTCGAAACACAAACAAGCGACAAAAAGCTGAGAACAGTTCTGAGCACCCTGCGTTTTACTACAATATCCACCGACACAGCATTAAAGGAATGAACATGCCAAAGTAAGGCTTGAATTTCAGTTCTGTTCATATGTGCAACTGATCTGTAACTGCTCTGTAATTGGATCAGCCTTTAGCATTACATCATTTTTAAACGTTTTGGTTTTGATTTTTGGTTTTGTTTTTATTTTTTTTTCAGGTTAAATAAGTTCTTAAACTATCTCTCTGAAGCTGGATACAGAGTAAGCAGAACCCACTTCGACCCTATGGGAGTTCGCACAAACGCGCCCCTGGCGCAGTTTAAGACTGTGCTTATGAAGTACAGCACTCCCACCTACGCTCTAGGGCAGGCAGAAGAGGCCGACTTCCTGGAAGATGATCGATCCGGAGTCGCCGCGTTCACCAAAGACTGCGCTCCGCACTTCACAGCTGACTAAAGTGCAGCGTTTGGTTCCTAGGTCAGGATATTGCAGGTTTGCCAGTGCACTCTGTTCAAGTAAGCCCAGTACTTCTTAACCAAACTGGATTTGGAAAATTTTGAGTTCCCTGCTATTTTAATTGGAAAAAACATTTTAGAATTATGTAGAACTTGACCCCACACGCTGTGATCAGGGCTAAGGTAACGTTACTGTGAGAATGTCTGAAGGTCTCCCAGACAGTTCCTTGCTTTTACGTTTGCATCCATTTTCACAGTGAGGTGTTGTGGCTGCTCCCAAGCCTTTTTCAAAGCCTCACTGCCAGCACAGAACCCAGGAGGGGAGATGGGGCCAAGAGTCTTGAAACATTTCTCAACGTGAGGTCAATACAAAGTGGAGTACTCCTAAAATGAATCATTCCTAAAACCTGACTGCTAACAGTTCAGAGGGAGGCTGTGTTAAGATGATAAATCTCAAAGGATAAAATGTGAACATAGTTTAAGTGAGCCAGAAAGTCTCGACCAGCTTCACTAACTCTGGACTGCATGTCAGATTTGACACTCGGGTCTGTTTCATTGCACTGCCTGCAAGCAAGGACCGAACACAAGTGGGAAGGGAAAGGAATGCTTCCAGGACTCCTCCTGGAACTTCTGTTTATACCTAGACCTTAGCGAGTTGTTTTAGTCACCCTCAGTAGCTGTTTGTTCAGGGATTACATCCGGTTGTATACTGGAAAGAGGTACAGTGACAAGGCACCACCAGTTGAAGTTCTAGATGAAGTTTTGCTACAACTTTGTCAGTACGACAATCTTAGCTGTTAAAAAGATCTGTCAACAAGCAGACGATGCTGTGTGTTAGTAGTTGGTTATGGGTTCCTTAAATATATGGCAGCATTCCAGCCAAATAAGCTTGACTTTGTCCTTTCTTTCCTCCCAGCTTAGTTTGGGTACCTCTGCCTGTTTGACTTGGATTGGGAATAACTATCACCACTGAACTAGGCCCTCGGGTTTTTTACAGCTTGGGTGTTCAGCCTGGCCCCCAGTGCTTGGTTTAAGCAATCTCCGAGGGGTGGTTATTCTTCCATATCCATCTCTGAAACTTCACACTAAGAGTTTGTTCTCCTTGAGCTCAAACCAATGCTCCCCCTTATGCAAAAATTCTTAAATTATTACTGTTAAGTTCCTGCCTCTTATGCCCTGAAATTCAGGATGAATTGTGGTGAAGAATTTTTAAATTTTGTCCTAATTAAAAAATAAAAGACAACTAAAAGGATAATAGATTGCCCTTCAGCAGTGATGCAGTAACAAGCTTTCTTCAAAAAATTAGTGCTTAGAGTTCTTCTCCAAGGATTATCTGGAAACGAGAAAGAAAAGTTGTGTTCTCTAGTTGTAAGTATTTACTAAGTAATACTTAAAATAAATACTTAGTATATATACTAAGTGGAGACACTTGGCAGGCTTTGCTTGCCAGTAACACTGCTCACTTCAGCATTCATGTAACTTGGAAAGAACCAGTTGTAAAGTCAGTTAACCGCTGCAAAAGAGAGCCTTCCAATTACAATCATGTAGGCTAAAAAAAGTTGTAAGTGAAACCTGTTGTGGGAAGTGTTTTTGATTACTTCTGACAGTCAAAACAACTCTGTGACCTGGGACAAGGAGTTCTGCATGTTTAAGTGATCAGGAGAAGGGGTGTGTTTAACTCAGGCCTCAGAATTCTCTCTGTTCGAGTTGTTTCAGTTCGCTAGGTAGGGTCAGTCCCCCAATAGTTACTTCACAGCACAATAGCAGTGGTTCAAGGCTGTTGTGTGTGGGCTTCTCCTTGTTAATTTTGATTCTTTTAGAAGGTGGGACAAGTATGGTGTCCTTGTGCTGTAGGGAAACTGGGTTGGGGGAACACAGTAGGGCAGACCTTCAATATGCAACAAATCTTTGTCGGATCAAGGTGCTGCTGGAAGGGGCTTGTGCTGAACAAAAAATCAGAACTGAAACTGCTGGAACCATTTAGGATACCAAAATCTGTGTTTGGTCATTTGGTGGGCCGGAGGCCAAACACCAGACAGTGATGGGAAATTAAGTTCTGGGCTATGATCCTGTTACCAGGGCAGGTACTACAGTGGTGCCTGTAATCCTTTCTAGCTGAGGGACCACGTCCTCCTACTCACTGCAGTGAGGAGTAGAAAGGGACCTACTTCCACAATCAAAGAATAATCACGTTCAGTATAGCTCAGGAAACCCTACTTTTAGTGTACACAAGCATTCATTCCCTTAAGACCCCTCCTGCTAGAAATTCTTAACTGTAGAGGTGAAACAAGGAATGGAAAAGAAATTCTATTTTTTTAGTTTAATGATATAACCTCAACCCCTGTGATTTGTTACGGTTACCCTACACATTGCTGTTGAAGCTACTTCATACTGCAGTTAAACACCAAGTGCTGTACAAACTCTTCATCCCCTCTTTCAGGTTACAGGCTCTGATTAGAACAGCAGCACCTATGCCCGGTCCCTGGAAGAGCAGTCACCTTCTATGTGCCTCTTATTTCTCATTCAAGGCCCATAAGAGGCAGGGTTGAGTTGGTTTCAAGGGACTGTAGTGGTGCTGGGGGCCACACTGGGCTTGGATCACACCAGCAGAGCTCGGCTTCACCTCCTCCCCCTTCCCCCTGGGCAGCTGCAGACAGGGCACCGCTAATGAACACACTGCCCTCAGAGTTTGTTTTTGGAATTAGGCGAGGAAACAGCAGTGCTGGAATTTCCAAGGAGTTGTTGGTAACAGTTTTGCTTTTATTGTGAATTTGAGAATTTCCACGTGACTTTAGTTGAATACTAGAGCTATGAGGCTTACCCGTACCTAACACACATCATGTACTTAAAAAATAACATGGCTTTAAGACGTGGAAGAATCATGTCATTTTGAAAAGAAAATAGTTTTCATCACTAAAAGAGTCACAGTGCAATCAATGGTTTAATCCAACAACTGCATTATATATATAATATTTAAAGAACATAAATATTCAGCAAATTCACTACACCATGAAAATAAAAGCTTCACATTCTCGCACCCTTTCAAGAGCTGGGGACAAAGTGACAGACAGCTCTGAGACAGACTGCTCAGCTTCACAAACACCTCTCTGGCTTGGGGACTGGACATCACCTCAGCTATCACAAGGGGAAGAACATATGCTGCAACTAAATCTAGACGGTTCCCCATCCCTTTTAAAGCATTTAGAATCTCTGCTACCCCCTCCCCCCATTATATTTAGTGGACATGCACTACTAGTCTATACAATGCACCATTTCACCAGAAAGTCAGGAATAAGGGATTTCCTTACAAACTGCCCCCTCTCTCCTCTGGGGCCTGAAAACTTTGGTTTCATGGCACAGAAAACCAGATTTTTCCAGTCAAGAGAAAAATAATGTAAGTTACTCAAAGAAGCCTGTACAGTTTTCACAGGGGGATAAAGCAGATCTGGGCCAGCAGGCAGAGTGGAGAGCTGCTTACAAGTCTTAGGTTTGAAAGAGGCGCTGGAAGGTTAATTCCTTCCCAGGAGGATCCCCGAGCATCTGAATACTTACGTACCACACCCCCAACCCACTAGCTACAGGCAAGACAAGGAGCAATACCCTGCGGTTTAAAGTAGATTACTTCATCAGCACATCTTGCAGCAAAAGGAATCTTGGGGTGAAACCCCTCTCTGTTCAGCCAGAACGCAGCCCCTGTGAAGCAAAGGCAAGGTCCAGAGCGAGGGAAGAGGAGGTTACCATGCAAATGAGGAGCAGCTACTGGACGTCACACCAGCCTACCGCCAAGTTTTAAAAACTTGAACATAAATTTAAGACACTAAATGGTAAAACATTGTCAAGTACTAAAATCATCTTCCAAAGTGCTAAGCCATGTTTGTTAAAGCTATCGGGGGGGGGGGGGAGGGGGCAATACAAAAAACAAATATCATCTTTGAGCAGCTTATGGTTGAATTTCCTCCCTACTCAAACTGGAGCCCAGATAAGCTCACAGCTGGGGTGGCATGAATTGCACATAGCAAAGCATTTCCATGTTAAGTCCCTGTGCTGGTATTTCAGGGATTTTCTTTAAAAAAAAAATAAAGTTTTCAGGACCGTTCTTTATAGAACATTCAAATATAAACTCAAAAATCTGTTACAGGGAACAGAGTAGGGCTGTAAAACTTAAAGATTTTCTTCAGTGAGGATGGGATAACTGCAGCAGAGGCTGAGGGGAAGCTGCAGTGTGTGTGCATCAACACTGGAGTGTTCTACACCAGGAAAAGTTACGGGTTTGTATTGTTTCAGGTCAGGGGGGTTAACTGAAATAATCCTTAAAAAGCAAACCAATCTCATGGATCACCTTGCACTGAAGTATTAAGCCCAGTAAACAGCAAGGGTTTAAAGTGCCAGTTTTCTCGCTACGGCTTTTTGTTCACAAGGAAACAACTAAGAAATCTTTCCTAAGGAATCCAATCACCTCTAGCTGCAAGACTCTCCAAAATCAATTCTCTACCCATCTTCTCTAGGGATAACCATTAGCAAGTGACAACATTTAACACATTCCTGGGCATATGTTACTTATCAGATAGACTTGACTTAACCATCCAGTGCTCAGTACTTCACAGAGGCTACTTAGACCTGTGTCAAATGTCTTCAAAATCCAGATTCACCTGGACAAAAATTAAGACATTCCAAACTGGAACACTTGTTCAGTTATCATGCATTAGGAACAAAAAAAATAGCATGTCAAACATTGGAATGCACTGGAGAAGGTCATTTAGTCTCCTAGGGAAAAATCAAAAGCCCAAACCAAAGACTAAATTAAATAGAACCCAGAATACTGTCTAATCATATTAATAAGTAAACTGAGAGAGCCTGAAGGCATCACGTGTAGTGTCCACGAAGATAATTGTGGTGCCTTCTTTTAATATTAAGGAAGTCAAGAGCTATAAAAAGTTAGTCCTGCCTCGGCTATTTCCAGCGCAGCTCATTTGTGTTCCTTTGTTGGCGCATAATACAGTTCCATGGGTTTGTTCACTTTCCAGTACTTCTCGCTGACCAGTTCCAAGGAAAATGACCCATTCAATACCTAGAAGAGAACACCAAGACAGAAATTAATGGCTTGCATGGGTACTGCTGGAGAAACAGGCTGCTTCAAGCAGAGGAATGCACCAGCTCAAAGAAGTCACCAATAATGCACCACAAGTTACCAGATGACCACTCAGAATCAAAAAGCAACACCACAAGATGCTGATCTCACTAAAAGGGCACCAAAAGAACAACCTACTTATAGTGAGCTTCAGTGTTCCCCCTTCTCTCGGCAAGCAGGGGGGTAGTAGATGTGTACTGCCACCAGAAGCATATCTACTTTTGTCTGCAGGACAATCTGTAGTCAGGTTTGACATAGACTCTTGCTGCAAAGCATCTGCCTCTCTCTAACCAGAGGACTGACTATTTTCAGACCAGCTCAGAGCTGACTCTAACTGAGACACTGCCTTGTGGCTGTCTGGATATTCAGAGCTCAGCAAGTGAGGGTGTCTCCCCTTGGACTTGCAGCTGTTCCACAGCAGAATATGGGAAGCCTACACTCAAAACTCCACCTTAGAATAGTGCCAGAGTTACCTGCTCTTGAAACAAGATTCTCAGGTGTAATATTAATCCTCTTCAATTTTGAGTGTAAGTCAGCTAATGGTTGCTGGCATCACTGGATTTTTCCGAGAATAATTTATATGCCTCCTTTTCTACAAACCATGATTTTGCTGCATAAATTCTCCTAAAAAAAGCAATTGATCTGCTGCTAAATAACCTAGTGCTAGGAATTTTACCCCTGAACCAACTGATGAGAAGTCCAGCTGACTGGATGTTAATCAATCACAGACTAGTTTGGGTTGGAAGAAACCTTTCAAGGTCATCTAGTCCAAACCCCCTTCAGCGAGCAGGGACATCTGCAACTAGAGCAGGTTGCTCAGAGCCCTGGTCAATGTCACTTGGAATGGTTCCAGGTATGGGGAAGCAACCACCTCTCTGGGCAACCTGGGCTGAGGTCTCACCACCCTCAGCATAAAAGATTTCTTCCTTCTCTCCAGTCTAAATCTCCACCTTTTATTTTAAAACCATCACACCATGTCCTGTCACAACAGGCCCTGCTGAAAAGTCTGTCCCCATCTTTCTGACAGGCCCCTGAAGTACTGAAAGGCCACAGGAAGGTCTCCCTGGAGCCTTCTCTTCTCCAGGATGAACAACCCCAACTCTCTCAGCCTGGCCTCACAGCAGAGGGGTTCCAGCCCTCCCATCATTGCTG